>CAHIKZ030003194.1:1515000-1525000 GCA_903632075.3 Acanthosepion pharaonis
TATATATATATATATATATGGTAAAATATGGGTAAAATAGCAGGACAAACTATGTTCTATAGCCTTGGATGGCAACTGGTCTAGGAGAAGGACAACTCTGAATTCAAAACCTGCGGAGGGTCGTTTGGGAAACTTGTGGCATTCGGTGCACCAGGTCTCTGTATTCGTCCCTTCAAAAAGTGCGGATGGTCCTGCACGAAACCTTCACCACTATAATCAAATCTAATGTGCCGGTGTCGGGCTGTCGGTTTCCTGGAAACTGATCTGCTTGACCCTCATACGTCGAATCTCGACGGGAGAGTCGATTACATATATATATATATATATATATATATATATATATATATATATATAATAAAACAGAGTTAAAATTTATACTAAGAATAAATATACATTTCTAAATATATATTTATAATTGTGATGGGGCGGGCCTTATTTACAGTTTCTGGGAGAGATTGCATAATCTGTCCTTATCAGCCGTTTGAAAAACACCCTTACTATCAGCGCTTCAGTCAGGATGACTTAAAATTTTATGATATTCCTAACCGTACCATCTATCCAATTTCGCACACGTGGCTTGGGTCTACCCGGGGTATGTTTTTCAATCAATTTCCAAAGATTAATGGTCGTATTCACGCCCTACCATATATATTACTTATACACGACTGGTATAAAAACACAGATAATACAATTTGCAAATGAAAATATATTTAAACAAATCTAGTCAAACTAAGAGAAAAAAAAGCAATTGAGTAAAATAAGAAATGACGTAAAGTGCCCAATACGCTAAATAGAGCAGAGTATAAAAAATTCTAAAGAGCCAGAAACTACCTACATATCTCTCACTTAAATGGATCATCAGGGCAAAGAAGATCCATTTAGGTTAAATCTTGGTAGCTAGTTTATGGCTCACTAGGATTTTATATTCTCTGAGACCCTTTGATAGAGCTCTCTAGTGAAAAAGGTAAATTTAATAAAAACAGTGGTTGCTGCTATGAATGCTTTACTCTTTAAGAGCCTGACGATTGCGTCCAGCATGAAACAGCCTGTAAAAGTGAACATTGAAGTCAACACTTATGTTTATAAGATGTTTAGGTGTATGTCTTTTATATTTATTGCTAAAATTTCTATTATTAAAATACTGTTTATTTTTCGATTAATGTAAATTCATTAAAGATAATTCTGTCTTGTATCCAATAATCAAAGATGAAATACGAGACTATAACCACTTCGAGAAAACTGAGAATGTAATTCTGTACATTAATATCGAAATCAAGTATATCTTAAGATCAAGAAAGTATGGGTATCGATAATGTATTGTAGACTAAAGGCACCCAATATGATTTCAGTTCTCTTTTATCAGTTACAATACTTTTCAATGTCCCGATTCTTACCTTTTCCATCCTATGCACACATTTTCTTATTGAACAGAAACAATCAAATCTTAATTGTTCCTATATTTAGGAGCCGACACGCTTACGAGGATCAACTTTGAGGCTTTCGTTTTAACAAAGAATCCGCGTCTCGTTCATCGGGAACTGGGAACGAGATTTGGCAAGTTAGTTTCGTCTGTTAAATCGTCGAATGTCGTGGTGGATTTGACTGAGTGGCAAAGGTCATTTTATTAGAGCGATATTTATTGATTTTTACTATGATAAATGGTACAAACCGTGAGGTAAAGGTCATCTAGGAAGTTTCTACTGCATCAATCTGCTATGGGTGAAGGGTCTTCTGGAAGACAAATGTGGGTAAATATAAACGAAAACAGACAGAAAAGGAATGCCTTGAACATTGCCCTTCCAAATTCTTTCAACCACATGGAGTGGATCCCCATCCACTCTCACGTATATTTAACATATTATCTTATGTACAAATGATTCTGAATATCTACCTGCTTGCTGAGAAAACTGCTATTCAATATCCTAACCTAGAAGAATGTGCAGTTAGTGTACTAATCTTCACCTAATAGAAGTCACAAGTGTTACTCAAGGTAGAGTATTGTTGAAAGAGGAGAAAGTAAGACCGGGATGCTTTGTGACTGTCGAGGATAGATAATGATTGACTCTTGAATAGATTAAGATTGTTGTGAAACCACGCGTGAGTGGCGGTTCTTAAAAAGAAGCTGTGTGAGTGGAATTCCTCCTTACAAATGGAATACGTAGAGAATAAGGGTGATTCAAATCCATAGCGGAAGCATGTTGTTTCCAATCACTAAAGGTTTGAACCAAAGAATAGAGCCCGTCTGAACATTTTCCATAAAAGTAACGATAGGCTTGTGACGTTACGTTTGCGGGAAAGGGATGGAGTCATACCCAATAAAAGTAACGTAAATGAAACATTATTGATCTGATTCTTGTAAACATGAAGAATGTTAGAATGAGTCATGTAATTACAAGGACACGACTATTTTCGCAGTAGAATGGGTAGTTGTGCAATGGCTCTCAGCGCAGAAAATAAAATCGGCGAACTTAGTCCGAATTCAGGTCTAGTCTGTTGCATTTACTTTTGCCCAAATACTTTTGTGAAAGGTATGGATTTATCTTGCCGTGTTCCCCTTTCCGAAGCTATTGGGTAAACTAAATTCTCTAGTCAAGAGAAATGCATCTGTGAATTCAGAACCGGTCTAAAGAAGGTGGTCTCCGTGATTTTATCTTGCCCAGGACACACCTCTGCTGCTACGGCTGCTGTACATCTAGTAAAAAATACGACCCTAGTGTATTAAGGCACTCATAATGTGGTTTTTCATCATGGCCGTCAACTTGCGATGATTATAAATGTCGACGAAGTAAAAAACTGGAGTAATGCATATTTTGTATCTGATGTTAACAGAAGGATTTAATTTGCTCAAGCAGCATGGCTTGGTATGGGAGTGAAATACGTCTAATGATGTTATGAAGAAAGAAGGTGAATTTTAGGATTTACTTTCCTCAAGCTGCAAGGCTTGGTTCGAAACTGAAATACATCTAATGATGTCATGAAGAAGTTGAATTATATTATTTACTTTGTTCAAGCAGCATGGCTAGGTATCAGAAAGAAATACGTCTTATGATGTTATCAAGAAAGACGGTGAATTTTATGATTTACATTGCTCAAGCTACAAGGCTTGGTTCTGAACTGAAATACGTCTAAGGATGTTATGAGGAAAGGTGAATTTTATGAACACAGTTCAAAAGATTTATCATTAAAACTATTTTTATGATAAAATTTAGCTCGTGAAAAGTGGTTTTAATTCGATCTTCTATGAGCCTTCCGTTGTAGATAAACAATCAATTGAACATTTAAGCAAATCAGCAAATTAGATAACAACTTTTCCGAGAATAAAAACAAATTATTTCGTCATTTTTACACTTAAGACAAAACACAACAGTTGTAAAGTAATTAAGAATTTCAATGTTCCTCAAATTAAATACACAGTATGTATGTATCTAGGTATTCTGATATATATTTGTCCTATAAAACAATTAATGCTATATATATATGCTATATTTATGAGGAAAAGGATTTTATATATATGAAGACCATTATTTGTATATGTATATTAATATATTAATGCCATATATATATATATATATATATATATATATATATATATATATATATATATATATATGGGGGGATTAAAAAGTAACTCCCTATTTTAACTATAATGGACTCTCCGGTATAACTATATTTTTTTACAAGACGGCAGAGCCTATTATTCATAAAAAGGGAGCTAGTTTTCAATCACAGAGACACACACACACACGCACACACACACACACAAACAAACATATATATGTGTGTGTGTGTGTGTGAAAGAGAGATTGAAAACTAAATATATATATATATATATATATATATATATATATATATATATATATATATATATATATATATATATATATATATATATATATATATATATATATATATATATATATATATATATATATATATATATATATATATATAGTGGGTAATGGATAGCGGCTTCGATTGAGTAATCGGAGGCCGAGTTCAATTCAATCAGATCCATTACATTCACTGACGTAAAGTAGAGGATTCACAACTTTCCCAAGGATACTACTCTTGGGAGAGGTGTGAATCCTCTTCTTCTCCCTCCAGCTATGGATAAATAGCAGGAAAGACTGAGTTCTATAGCCTTGGATGGCAACTGGTCTAGGAGAAGGACAACTCTGAAACCGGAGTGGAGCCCCTAAGGTAGATGGACGGCACTTTGTGCTACCTTCCGGCAACTCCTGCAGCAGCGCTGGTACCAAACTGTATTGATTTATCCTCTCCTTTGGACTCTGCTAGCAAGGCGAGAGGGGGAACTAGACGTCTGGGTAACCCTAGTTCTCCATATATCCCGCCCAGGCTCGTAGCGCACCGCACTTCTCCATCGTCTCTCGAGACGGACGGATGCCGACGAATACGGATATATATATATAATATACATATATATATATATATATATATATATATATATATATATATATATATATATCAGGTCATCCCACAAGTTCTGTCCGAATTTTAACTTTTTTCAAAATGAACAAAATTTAAAGAGTATTTTATAATGTCTTATGGAGCTGAACATTACTTTTATGTTTAGATGCATTTAAACTGATCAAATTTTATTTCATAGAACAGTAAAATTAAATTTTGTTTGATTAAAACCCTGCTTACATGGAAGTACCCAAGAATCATTTGAGGCACATAATGCTTTACGAGTTCAAGAAGGGAAACTCAGCAGACGAAGCGGCTAGAAACATTCACTCAGTTTATGGAGAGGAATGTGTGAATGAAAGAACTTGCAGAAGATGGTTTACAAAATTCAAAGGTGGAGATTTCACCCTTGAAGATGAAGACCGAACCGGACGTCCAGTTGAGTTTGATGAAAAGCTTCTTGAAGCAGCCCTTGAAGAAAATCCTGCTTTATCAGTTGAGGAATTGGCAGTGGCTCCCAGTTCAAACCATACAACTGTTCATCGCCATCTTCAACAACTTGGAAAACTTTCTAAACTTGGAAAATGGGTGCCTCATGAATTGTCTGAAAACAACCTCAAATCCTGAGTTGACATATGCTCTTCTCTCCATTCTCGCCAACTTGTTTCACCTTCTTGGGAGAGACTTTTGACTGGCGACGAAAAATAGATCTTTTATCGAAATGTTAAGCGTCGTAGACAGTGGCTTCGTAAAGGGGAAGGACCCCAGCCACAGCCGAGAAGGGAACTTCATGGGCAAAAGGTTCTTCTTTCAATCTGGTGGGACCGCCAAGTAATAATCCACTTTGAATTCTTACCACCTAATGCAACAATTAATGCTCAAATATACTGTCAGCAATTAGAGCGTTTGAACCAAGCTTTGAGGAAAAAAGACCTGCTCGAGTGAATCGAAAAGGCGTGATGTTTCATCAGGACAACGCGCGACCCCACACAGTAAGAATCACGTCACAGAAGATCGAAGAACTTGGTTGGGAGAAAATTCCTCATCCACCTTATTCTCCCGATCTTGCTCCTTCAGACTACCATTTGTTTCGTAGCTTACAGAATCATTTGGAAGAAACGGCTTTGTAACAAAGGAAGAGGTTAAAACTTACATTTGTCAGTTCTTCGAATCAAAGCCAAGTTAACTCCCTTGTATAAGGGGTTACTATTTCGAATCTTACGGTGATCATGCACAACAATTTACTCCCAAAATCACGTCAGATACCTCTCTTCCATAACGGGTAAATATTTTTAATTTTGCAGTGCTCAGGCACAAATATCTACACTCAACCTCTGAAGATGCTTTTTGAAGAGACTGAAAGTACTTTTGGAATTTTTCTTGATCTATTTTCTACAGCTACCAAGAAATGCACTTGAAAGGATTAAAATAAAAAGAAACATAATGTTTCTTAATTATTCAACCAAACATGCTTAAATATACGTTTGTAAAAACAATACGCTAGATTTAGTTGACTTGTTCTGTCGAGTGTAGATTGCTCAGTGGTAGAAGCTCTTACACCAAATAGGTTGGGTTTCGATCCGGTCTTGAGGCATTCAACTGTCTAGTAGCATTGGGGATCTGTGTTACAGCTTAACTGTACGGTCTTCGAATGACATATCTGTATATTTTATAGACTCTCACCATCGATTTCGACGTATGAAGATCTGAAAACCACATTTTTTTTTATTTTTGTGTTTGCGTGGTATGTGACCTGTGCAAAAGAGAGGGATATATATATATATATATATATATATATATATATATATCATAAAGAAACAATATATACAAAGAATTAAATAGCAATATTAATGTGATTAATGGTATGTGTCTTTATATTGCCATTTAATTCTTTGTATAAGTTGTTTCTCTATTATATAAAATACAAGCTGCACACTCCAATATATATATAATAAGTAATATTCTAATAAGTACCGCGCATATAATATATAAATAATTATATATACTTATATTTATTTATATTTATATACACTTTTCATAACCGACCCTTGGCCCTACTACACGGGGTTATGGCTGTTTCAACAAAAATCATGTGAATTCTAAAGTTCCTTTCTCAGCTCTATTCCAAATTTTAATCAATAAAAATTATTTCGTCCATTTCCTTTGTCCCCTGATGACCCAATGGGTACAACTTCTGCCCTAGATAAGGTTTCACCATCAGTAAACAAAAATGTTCCGATCTAATTTCGCTGTTCAATTCCACTCCAATTTCACTAAAAAAAAATTATACGTGTGTGTGTGTGTGTGTGTGTGTGTGTGTGTGTGTGTGTGTGTGTGTGTGTGTGTTTCCCAGACTCTCTCTGTCAGACATATAAGCGACAAAAAAATTAAATTAAGTCAGAATTTAAAAGATATACTATATTTCTTGTTACGGAAAATGTTGCATACAGTTTTCAGATTTGTTTAAATTATTTTATATCGAGTAAGGCAATAAAGCCATTAAGACGCAAGAGATTACTGAGTGTCAAGGAATATGTGAAAAAGAAAAATATTAAATACTAAATGATTTCCATAAAGGAAGTTATGAAAGTGTTTAGCTAAACGCTGGATAAAAAAAAACGACATAAAATTCATCATCACCCAAAGAAAAATAAAAAGTAAACAATTTCAGAACTTTGGAACGCCTAAGGATGACGGAGTTTGCAGGAATATTCTGTTATAAAACCAAATTTTCTATAGAATCGTTTAGATACTCAAACAATATGAACAAGCCAAAAATGGTATCGCTCGTATTAAAATTGTTCTTTAAATTAATCTAACAACCGAACAATATGTAGAATAAAATTACTTCATCGCAGATCTTTAAAAACAATTACGTCATGTATTTATTAAGAAAAGATTTTTTTATTGCTTTCCTATATTCATTGAAACAAAGTTTAAATAAACAAGAGAACAAAAAAAAAACTGGAAGATTCAACTGTTTTTAGTTTTAATTAACTTGTCATGCTTGTATTAAGAACGTGTTCGAAACAGATCTTCGGACTTGTCGACGCATTATTTTTTATTGATTTACAATAGACACTCGGCAAAGGGAAATTCGATATAAAACTAAAAAAAAATGAAAGAAAATATAATTAAAACAGAGAAACGAACAAGCGAATAGCATTAACAGATATGATCTAATTAACATTGAAGGCAATCAGCTTGTCTCTTCTAAGGTCGGAAAAATCGGTGCGAGGAAAGAAGTGCAAGAGACTGGGACTATATACATACATACATACATATATATATATATGTGTGTGTGTGTGTGCGTGTGTGTGTGTGTATGTGTGTGAGAGAGAGAGAGATAGAGGGAGAGAGATGCCGTTCTTTTTCATTCACTTAGGCTGTCTCTCAGTTCTTGTGATCTGTCGCTTCAATCAGATAACACGGCACTTTTAGAAAAAGAATACCATTTCGCCTTCGAAGGAAAAAAAAAGTTGAAAATTTAAAAAAAAAAAAGTACTGATATTTACTAAGATTAACTTTGTATGGCACAGGGCCAAATGAATGGAGATCTATTGATTATTACGTACCATTTATTTTTTTTCTTCTTTCACTGCCCAAAGTGATATTGTTTAATGAAATCACACGGCTGGAAATTAGACGATTTAGCTTAGAAGATTAAGAGTGAACTCCTCAAACAATCGTTCAAAAAATAGTATGGAAGAAGGGATTCGCTAAGATCAACCTCGTCTGAAGCAGGAGAAAACTGAAATGAGATTCGTTGGTTATAAGGCGCCTTTTCATTTTTTATTCTCTGTTTATCTACACAACTTATCATATTGTAATAGAATGACAAAGATGAAAGTTAGTCACATGTTCGTCTTTAAGTAAGGCGAATCACAATTACAAATGAACTCGTCAAATGATAGTCTAAAAATGAATATGGAAGAAAGACAATGAACGCAAACTAAACATTATTTACATTATTCTGACTGTTATCCTCATCTTCATTGTCATATTCACAACGTTTCGACCGTTCTACGCTCCGGCCTTCTTCAGGTGATTCGAATTTCGATATATATATATATATATATATATATATATATATATATATATATAACACAGAGAATGCCTGTGCGGCTGTCTGTCTGTGTGATACCTTTTCACTGGAGATCAATCCAACCGATTTTGATCAAACTAGGTAGATACAGTGTACAATGTACAATGTAAGAGATAGGTTCTAACGTAAACAATCGATATTTTTTAAAGAATCAATAATCGATTAAATTAATCAAAAATCTATAAATTCAACTTTTTCCACCGATTTCATTCAAAATCGGTATGTAGGTTACGTACATCATGACGAGCTTACCGATACCTAATTTTTATTTCTATACCACTGCGTTTTTATTTCTATACCACTGCGTTTTGCGAAAAATCGCAAAAAAGGTTTTTGGAATGTCGAATTGAATCCTTTATTTCGCTCGGGTTAAGGCAGTGGAGAACTTGGAGAGAGGAATTAAAAGGAGATAAATGATAACTGACATCTATCAGACATGGCACGTGGAACAAGAACAGTTTACCCCAGCGAGCAAAATAAGGGGTTCGATTCGACATTCGAACCACCTGAAGAAGGCCGGTACAACGGCCGAGACATTGTGATAAATATGGCGACAATGATGAGGACGATAGTCAGAATAATGTAAATAGAGAAACGAAGAAGTTAAATGAATCTACGAAGTATTTAAATTCAATTTTTTTTCTTGGAGGCCCTAACAGCAAGAATAAATCACAATACAAACATTGTAGCAAATAGAACGCCCTTCACACCCAAGAATAGAAAGTTCGAAACAATTTTAGATATCTTTAATGTAGAATTTTCCTTTACATTGACGTAGTGAATATGAACATATATAAAGAAAACAAAATTCCTATTTGTTTTTGTCAATTCAAAATATTTAGTTACCACGGAAGAAATTGAGAAGATATGAGAAACTGCAAAGAATTGAAACCCAAATTTTGAGTAGACCCGCTATAAAAGGACACGATAAAGATTCCTGAAATATGGAAACAAAGGCTTGACAATTTCTTCCCAGATAAGTGAATACTTAGACGTTGTTCTACAAAAGAATGCGAACAACCTCGTTGACGGAGAAATTCCTGGAACGCATAATAAGGAGATAAGGCTTGGAGAATTTCACACTCACAGGACATATTGATGGCAAGAGGAAGAGTGGATACCATAGACTAACATTCCTAAAGAGATTATGTAAATGGCTGACGGCACATAGATTGGGATGGATACTAATGAGACAAACATTACTTAAACTTACGTTTGTGCACAGCCATGAACGTCCATTTTCTAAAAAGACAAGGACGATAAAAGAAGAAGAATATACCAGAAAATATTATTTTATAAGTGTGTAATTAGATTAAAATCTAACTTTTTCTGTTTCTTTTTCATTAATAATCTTTAATTAGTTAAATGTTTCGCTTGTAATACGAGCGATAATTCCCCTTGTCTGGGAGTATTTCGAATTTTACAAGCTATCCGTAGAACTGCCTACAGTTGATTAAATACTTAACT
>CAHIKZ030003194.1:1527500-1567500 GCA_903632075.3 Acanthosepion pharaonis
ACACTTACATCTCATTTTAACAGATATATTTACGAAAATTATACAGAAAGATCTTGAAATAATAAAGAGTAAACTTATTCAATAAAATCACCATGGCCTTTAACCACGGCCTGCAGACGACTTCGGAATCTCCTGCAACTCTTCTGGACTGTGTCATTGTTTAAGCTTGTGAATGCTGCCCTCATCTTTGCTTTCAGTTCATCTTTCGTACTACAAGGAGTTTTCTTGGTCTCTTTTTCAACTGCGCCCCACACATAATAATCAAAAGGGTTAGGTTCTAGGGATGTTAGGTGGTCAGATGTAATCGGTGATGTGGTTGCAGAAATTTTCTGACAGCCATGATTAGGTTCTCCTGCTTGTGTGGTATGGTGGAGATTCCTGTTGGCAACATCCTTTGACCCAGGTCAGCACTACATCCTCAAGGCACTTGACATAGGCCTCAGTGTTGAGACGGAGGCCCTGTGGGAAGATGAATGGTGGCATAACGTCGCCATCACTAATGATCACTCTAAACACCTTCATAATCACCATTACTCTCATCTAACTCTTTCTGAATTCCCTGCACTAAACACCTAACACTCTGAAATGGTCTTTTTGGAGCTTCCAACGCGAATACCAAGCATTCTCTTTCCAAATTTCTGGCGGAGTGAATTGCGTCATGGTGCTCTCTTTCATACATACGGTGCCCAACTGCCCTGTGCAGACGACAAAATCAAAAACAAATAACACGCATGCGCGAAGTTAAAAATATAAAATGGTGGCAATTTACACTTCACACCCTGTATAATTTGAATTTCATCTCTGGTTTTCCTAAATTATTGATGATAGCTTTTGTGGAGCCTTATACAATCAAGGCGCGGGAAGTATAAAGTTTCCTTTATACATAAAGCCATGCACTTGATTCCCATTTCCCCAGGCCACTGAAAGCGCACTGGATCCAAATCATGACCTTTTCACTCCTACTTCTGATCGACCATATCTTGAATTGTGTAACCGTACTCACCAGGCTTGGTCAATTGCGGTTGGGTGAAGTTATTTAATCCAAAGTTTTAGGTTTGAATTTAGAATTGCTCATCGCCTAGGAAACACTGTGGAGTAATAGCGGTTCGATCTGTGGAAACAGAGAGCCGAGTTCGAATTCCAGTCGAATCCATTACATTCACTTACGTGCTGATACCCTTGGGAAAAGCTATGAATCCTCTTCTCCGAAGCCCCCCCCCCTGCCAGCTATGGGTAAATAGCATGGCAGATTGGTTTCTATTGGATGGCATAAAGAACAATTACTAATGATGTAGTAGTTTGCCTCATTTAGGAGTTAAGACGTGACAATTATCACGTGAAACCCCAATCTTATTGATTCACTCCTGCTTGTTCAGTTGCTATAGGCCACAAGAATCACTTCTTCCAGTTATATCAACATATGACAGTTTGGGCCATAACACATGCCTTTTTGTATCCACTCGTAATAAGTGTAAGAGTGTCATCAATGACTTAACCACAGTTCACTGATAGAATGAGACACCGTATAACTTCTCACAAGTTTGTCCTGAAAAATTAATGGTGGCTATGTAAGAATGTCTTGAGCATGCCTTCAATATCTCTTCTCTTCAATCAGTTTGAAGTATTGTCATCTACCGCTGATAAAACAGAATGCTTTTCTCAGATATTCTCTTTCAACTCCATTGTTGACTCATCAGGAATATATCATGTCTAGAATGGAATCTCTACTGAGTGATATGCACATAACTCTATCCATGGTTTCTGCTATCTTTGACAAACTATATCCCCACAAGACATATGATCTTGACACTATCCCTGCAATTGTCCCAAGGAAATATGCCCCCAAACTGATTCCTGTTCTCTCCAAACTCTATAAAAAAATACTTTTCTACTCCTTGCTTTCTAGCTTGTTGGAATTCATTTTCCTTAGTTTCTGTCTTTAAGAAATCTGGTGAATGTTCTGATACCTTGAATTGTCGCCCTATTAGTCGGAGAGCCGAGTTCGAATTCCGGTCGAATTTTTTAAATTCACTTACGTGCTAATAGCCATGGGAAAAGTATGAATTCTTTTCTTCCCCCCAGCTATGGGTAAATAACAGGCCAGATGGCTGTCAACTGGTCTAATTCCTTAATTCGAGCTGCTATCCACCGTGCCTCCACCATTTGATTTCTCATGTACCTGAATGATTGTTTTTAACTATTAAATCTATTGTTTTAACATTTTACAATGTTAATATCGTCTCTTTGGCTTTTTTATTACATTCATCTCTCATTTAATCAGTGATTGTTCAAACGCTTTTACTATTTTCAAAATATCATTACTTATAGCAAATCTGTTTCCTCCCAAATATTTTTTTCTCTCTTGAATAATTGTTTCGATTGTCATAGACTTTGATTTGAGTGATTTTTTAATAAATCGTCACCCAATACAATTACCCAAGGTAGAGATGTCCTGAACTAGGTTTTTTTTTTGGATCGACGTAAGAGGAAAAAGTAAGTAGGATATGGAGAATAGATAACGTTTGATCCTAGACACGAATTGGTTAAGACTGTGGTGATCGAAGAAGCACCCTTTTGAAGATTATCCTACTAAATTAATATCTGGAGAAGATTGGGCCATTCTGTTAATTTGGACTCATTTTTGGAAAGACGGTTAATATTCAACTTCGTAGTAGGGAGGAAGCATTAACTTCAATCGACATACGCTGATTTAAAACATAAGTGTGACCTGTGTCATTGCAGCAGTATCCCAAAACATTACTCAACCTGTTCACTGTTGTCGGTTCAGTCGCGTAAATTGACTCTTTCCGGGAAGGCCCAAATTTATTTTTCTGTCATCGAGTCAGTTTGATATAGCTCTACACTCAACATTGAAAATTAATTGGAGCTCTCGTCTATTTCTTTTTCCAACATAAACCCTCCGCTTAAAGTCGGTATCTTTTTATCTGGTTATATTCACAGAATCAGTCCGTTAATCTGTTAATTTGCAACGTAAAACCTGAGCTTAGTTCACTTTAAAAATTTCCAGAATACTTACATTTATGTGTAATTGTAGATGCTCCATTCGAATCTGACTTGATAAATTTGATAAAATCTACCGTTTTGGAGTTATCGACAGTGAAATTTGGGATTCAATCGCGTCGTTGGCGACAGTCATTAGGCGCATTGTTTGCATATATTCACTGCGGAAAGCTAAACGCGGAAGACTACGGAAAGCTAAGCGCGGAACTGATCTTGTCTAAATTTGTCCTAATTACTGCGCACGAGAACTATTTACGTAGACACGTTCAGTTTGAGCAATGATACCTGCACTGATGGCTATTCTGCAGCGAATGTATGCAAACAAAGCCCGTTTTCTGATTGTTTAATCCATTTTCTTGCTTATTACTCTTTAAATTGTCCTCAAATCTCTTTTTGCGACAATCTGAAAGCGAGTTTTTTTTTTCTCTTTTCATTGATTTCAATTTGACTTTTGGTTCTTTGATATCTGTTCAACTTTCTCGCAATTCTCAAGGTAGAGTTTCCGTCACTCAGTAAGTTTTTAATATCCTGTTTCTCTTTTGGGGTTAAATCTTTCCTATATAATGATTTATGTTAGTAGACATAATGGAGAACTCTGAGAAATAGAAAAGAATAGTACAAACATATACTAAACATTTATTCTACTAAGAAACAATATACAACATACAAAACATTTTTCCTTCTTTTATCTTCCTTATTTTTTGCCATCCATAAATTTAAATGCGAATAATAATTTTATGTTGTAATTTTAATTTGATGTTTGTTCGAATTCAATAATATAATTCATATAAAAATGAAAAAAAAAACGTTAAAATTAGTGGGTAACCAGTAATTTAATTTTTTATACATCTATAGCTGTGAGTTTTAAGGTGTGCTATATTTATATGTTAAAATGCTGAATGTCAGACATAGAGGATATGGAAATATAAATTGTTATAGAGTAGTTTCACAGTGGAGGCTTGTATTTCACTAAGTCGGTCCTAAAATAGGTTCGACGTACAAAACGTTAGGAACTTGATATAAGAGGTAATGACGCAGCAATCTAGTTGTGGTGGCTGATACTTTAATATCCGACTAACGGTCGTCTGACATCGACTGACTGACCAACTTACTGAGCGACTGGCGACTGACTCTTTACTATTACTACTATTACTTATTATAGGTGGCAGAGTCTATTAACTAAAGAATAGGTGTGTTCCACTATAACAAAAATGGACATTGAAGTAGTGGTGTGCTATTCAGATTTGTTTTAAAATTGTTAATGAGGTTGTTAGTGAGAGTGCGTTTTTAGTGAGAGCACATACATTTAAATTTGCAAAGAACACAAGGAAAGAAGAACAAGAGATCAAATTGCATTCAACAATAAAATATATATTGAAAATCAACGATTACAACAATTGTGTTTATGTGTTTGTTGTGTCGGAAAACTACCACCCCTCTTGAAGATGAATTTGTCTGCGAACAAAGACTTTAAATAGTGGCATGTCAGAAGACAGAGAGACAGAGAAGTTCTTAACTGACTTCCGTCTCGGTACAGTCTTTGACTGTAAGCGACGTCTGTCGAACTCTCTGCGTTAGCAGAGAGGAACCCGGACGAAGCTTTGCCGAAGGGCAAGGTTTCGTCCGGGGAGGTAGACAGGGCCTGAACCTGTCTAGGCGGGTTCAAAGACTATATTTTTTTGGCCGAGCCTACGGGCTCGGATCAACTCACATTAAACTCAGCCTTGTGCCACATTCAATCCTCGTAGGGGGATCGATAAATACTCAGAGAAGTTCTTAGCTGAGCTAGTTATTGACTGCTCGGGCGATTTCTGTACCTTTTTACCAACCTATTAAAACCCTCTTTATTGTTACGTGTTATTTGGCGTTTGTCTCTACTAACCCCAAATCAACATCATAACAGTGGCGACGAGAGATTCGTTCATCACGCTGAGTGGAGAATTTTTCAACTCTAGGTGAACTATATAGATTTTGTTTTTTTTCTCGCTCTGAAAAAAAAAATACGTCGAACTTTGTTCTTCACGAAGAAATGGGATTTCAACGTGCCAAAAAGAAGTAAGACTTGTGCTTATTGTGGATATATACGTGTTTTTCCCTTTTTGTCTGTTTTCGAAAAGTGTTTTGTGTAATCTATTATGCATAATAGAAGATTTGATTGCATTAACGAAAACTCTAGTGCAAAGTCAAATTCAGCAATAAGAGCAACAAAAATCGCAACAAGAGCAACAAAAATTGTTTCGGGAACAACTATTGGATTTACAAGTTCAGCAGCGAAATGACACAAATATGAAGCGATTTTACTTAAGAATCCAGTAAATTCGTCATTCACCGCCGAAGGTATTGCTAATTCTATTACTGAATTCAAATTTAACCCAGATGAGGGTATAACATTTCCTGTGTATTTCAGAAGATTTGAAACAATATTTGAAAAAAAATGTGAAGGTTGGACTGATGAACAAAAAGTGAGATTACTTTTACAAAAGTTGGGTACAGATGAAAATAATAAGTATACGAATTTTGTCCTTCCAAGAAAAAACTGGTGACATTTCTTTCGAAGAAACTGTTAATACTTTATCTAGTATTTTGGCGAGCGAGTTAGTTTGTTTCATACTCGTTTCTCGTGTTTGAATATGGTAAAAGCGTGATGATGAGGATGTTGTTACGTATGCTGGAAATGTTAACAGAATGTGTGAACGTTTTTTATGTTACATGATCTTTCAATTGATCGATTTAAATGTTTGATATTCGTTCAAGGCTTGACTTCTAGCAAAGATAAGGACATAAGGTCCCGAATATTGGCAAAACTCGAACAAAATTCCGAGATCACTTTGCAGAAGGTTACGGAAGAGTGGCAAAGAATTGAAAATTTTAAACATGACAATACGCAAATTGAAGAAAAAGACATATCCCGTGTCCATGCTATTCGACCAAAAAAGGGAATAGTTAATAAAAACGTTAAAATGCCAACGTGCTTGGGATGTGGTGGTGGTCATTTTAAAAGTGAATATTTTTTTCGCGACAAAAAGTGCTATTTGTGTGGCAATAAAGGCCATATAAGTACTCATTGTAAAAGCAAAAGAAAAAAATTTAATTCGAAAAAAAGATAATGTGAATATTGTGTTGTCACGTCAGGAGATTGAGGAGGGGCAGAAAAGAAAATTCGTACAGGTAAAAATTAATGGAAAAAATGTTAAACTACAGCTAGATACTGGAAGTGATATTTCCATTATTAATACAGCAACATGGATTAAAATAGGCAGACCTTTGCTTAAAAAGACTGAAAAAGTGGCTCACGTGATTTCTGGAAGAAAATTCCATTCTCAAGGTGAATGTTCTTGTAATATTTCATTTGTTGGTAAGACACTAAAGTCTAAAGTGTATGTGCTACAAAATGCTTCAAATTTGTTTGGAACAGATTGGATTATACTTTTTAATTTATGGGAACTCCCTATAAATTTGTTTTGCAATAGAATGCAATGTTTCTTCTCCGTGTAAAAATCGGGTTACAGAAAATTTGGTGAAAGATCTGAAAATAAAATCTCCGCAAGTATTTTCAGAAGGTCTTGGATGTTGTAAAAAGACGAAGGCAAAATTTGAAGTGAAGGAAAATGTAAAACCTATTTTCAAGCGAAAAAGAAATGTGCCATTTGGTGTTTTGGAACAGATTAACAAAGAATTGGAACGGCTTGAAAATTTAGAAGTTATTTTACGCATTGAATTTTCAGAGTGGGCCTGCCCTGTTGTATATGTTAAGAAAAAAATAATAAAATTCGTATGTGTGCCGATTTCTCTACGGGTCTAAATGATTGCTTAAAAGACCAAACATATCCTTTGCCTTCCCCAAAAGACATTTTTCAAGTTTAAGTGGAGGAAAAATATTCTCTAAATTGGATTTATCGGATACATATCTCCAAGTGAAAGTGGACGAAGAATGTTCTAAATTGTTGACTATCAATACACACAAGGGTTTATACAAATTTAACCGTTTGCCTTTTGGTTTAAAAGTATCCCCTAGTATTTTTTCAGCAAATTATGGGCACTGCACTGGCAGGGTTGGACTTCGCCATTGCATATCTTGATGATATTTTGATAAAAAGTAAAGATCGAAATGAACATTTGGAACACATTAATCAGGTTTTTGAAAAAATTGAAGAATATGGATTCAAACTTGCAGCTGAAAAATGTGATTTTTTTTTATGAGTGAAATTAAGTTTTTGGGGCAGATAATAGACTCTGATGGAAGAAGACCAGATCCGGTGAGGGCAGAAGCGATCAAAAAGCATGCCAACAAAAAAAATGTAGTAACGCTACAAGCGTTCTTAGGACTTACTAACTATTATGGGATATATATTCCTAATTTGTGCAGCCTTATGGCTCCATTAAATAAATTGCTTAAAAGGGAGCAAAAGTGGGAATGGTCAGAAGTGTGTCAGAAGGCGTTTGACAAAATAAAGAATATTTTGACGTCGGAATTATCACTAACACATTATGACCATAAACAGGAAATTATAGTGGCATCGGACGCAAGCGAGTACGGAATAGGCGCGGTAATTCTGCATAAATTCAGAGACGGCAATACGAAGCCAGTGGCACATGCATCAAGGACATTATTACCCACAGAAAAGAAGTAATCTCAAATTGAGAAAGAAAGCTGAGCTATCATCTATGCTTGTAAAAAATTCCATAAGTACATACATGGAAGAAGGTTTATATTGCAAACCGACCATCGCCCGCTGCTTTCAATCTATGGTTCGAAGAAGGGTATACCTACTCATACGGCAAACCATTTGCAACGATGGGGAACCATTTTGTTGAATTACAATTTCAAAATGGAATTTTTATCGTCTAAAAAATTAAGCCATGCTGATGGTTTATCTAGACTGATCCCAACGTCTTCGGAACCGCTAGAAGATACGGTGATAGCGTCATTACAAGCAGAAAATGAATTGGTGGAAGTAATGTATAACACAGTAAAAGAATTACCGGTGACATAAGATGAAATAAAATTAAAATCAGAAAACGACATTTTTATTAGAAAAATGAAAGAAGTTGTAACTTCAGAAAAGTATAAAACTTCTTCACCAGCATATTCAATATGTGATGAAGTGCTGTTATATGCTGGAAGGGTCGTGATACCGGTTGTACTACAAAAGCGGATTTTGAAGGAATTTCATCAGGGGCATCCTGGTATTGGACGTATGAAAGCCCTGATGAGGAGTTACATTTATTGGCCAAATATGGACAAAGACATTGAACAGGTAGTTAAAACTTGTAGAGGGTGTCAAATGGCAGCGAAAGCACCGCCAGTAAAATACACACCATGGCCAAAAACAGATGTTCCATGGACCAGACTCCACATAGATTATGCTGGACCCATGAATGGTAATTTTTACTTGATAGTTGTGGATAGCTATTCCAAGTGGCCTGAAATTTTTAAGTGCAAAAGACCAACTGCTTCTGTAACAAAAGATTTTCTTACAGAACCGTTTGCACGTTTTGGAGTACCAGAAAAAATTGTCACCGACAATGGAACTCAATTCACAGGAAGTGAATTTAAGGCGTTTTGTAAGACTCTGGGAATTGACCACATCACGACTTCACCGTACCATCCTAGGTCAAATGGACAGGCTGAACGGTTTGTTGATACGTTCAAGAGAGCCCTTAAAAAATGGTACTAATACTGATGATGGTAATATACAGCAGTTTTTAAGTATATACAGAATAATACCAAATCCAAACGCAATATCAGGGATGTCTCCAGCTGAACTGATGTTTGCTAGAAAAATTAAATCGGTGTTCAATAGGCTGCTGCCAGAAAGAAAAAAGAGTTACCAGAACAAAACGCATCAGGAAAATATGAAATATCTCAGGCCGGGAGATAAAGTTTTTTTTTTAAATTACAGAAATGGGAAGGAATTTTGGCAAGATGGAGTGGTAACGCAAAGAATTGGTAAGATGTTGTACATGATAAGAAGTAAAAAATGGACGCACAAAAGACATTTGAACCAATTAAGGAGAATAATCGTTGAAGAAATAAGTAAAGAAAATGAAGAACCAATGCAGGTATTATATGATTTATTCGATATACCAACTCCACCATTGCCTGAAACAGTTTTCCAAAGAAGGACAAGCAAAAGAAAAAGAACTAGGTGGAACGTTTAAGTCCAGATCCCAAAGAAAAGATATTAATTCCTCCGGAATTAATCTCAAGGGGAAGGTGTTGTGTCGGAAACCTACCACCCCTCTTGAAGATGAACTTGTCTGCGAACAAAGACTTTAAATAGTGCCATGTCAGAAGACAGATAGACAGAGAAGTTCTTAGCTGAGCTAGTTATTGACTACTCAGGCGATTTCTGTACCTTTTTACCAACCTATTAAAACCCTTTTTATTGTTACGTGTTATTTGGTGTTTGTCTCTACTAACCCCAAATCAACATCATAACAGTATTAATATTTAGGGAGAGAAAAGTAGCTTCCCTTTTACTGATATCTGATGCAAGATAGGAATAATGTACGTAAGAACTTTCTTGTTGAAATGTTCAGAGTTCAGTGAATAAGATTTGAATTCAAGAATGAAAAGTTTGTACAAAAAGGATAATAGAATTTGGTTTGTGACTTGGCTTGTGACAGACAGTTAACAGTGTAGTGTAATGGTAGTTCTGTGTCTGTGTGCGCGTCAGTAGAAGAATGTAGATACGCGTGCGTTGCTGAGTTCTGCTGATTTATTGTTCTACTACTTTATTTCTGGAGTACGAACTGTTTAAATACTTTTGGGGTAGGCTCCAGAGAGAAACGGGAAAAATATCGAAAGGAATATCTAAAATACACGATTGGATAAAAATTGACCAATCACTGATTTTTTTACAAAACCAAGTTAGGCAAAGTCATGGCAGAAAATTTTGTGTGGTTACTGCGATAGGTAAAGTGTCCTGTACTAAACAGTACTTATTTTCTATCCAATTATAAATGGTAATTCGGAGTAGTCACTACAAAACCAACACCCAGCAAAAATCTGCTTCATGCTTAACCGCAATCCTCAAACCATGTCCGTTGTATTTCGACTCGACTATTTATATGCAAGTCAGTGGTGTATTATGGGTAGGCCTATTGTATTATTCTAACGGGTGACTGGGTGGGCGGTAACGATTATGTTTCGCATTATTCCCGGGGATTTTGAGTGAAAATAATAGTATTGTTTGTTTACTTTATTTATTATTGATTATTTTATTTTTTGTTTTGGTTGTTATTATTAAGTTTACTTGTGTTTTATGTGTGTGTTCGTAGTTTGTTAATTTGTTTATTTATTGGTTTGGATCAATTTATTATATTAATTTATTTATTTTTATATTTATTTTATTTCATTTTATTTTAGGTTCAGCTTTAGTTTTCGATTTTTAAGTAATGTAGTAAAAATTTGTTTTCATGTCTGCATTTCGAGATGAGTTCTGATAGTTTATTGATATGTGTCGGCCTGGAAAAGTAATTATAGCTATTTTCTCCTCCAGACACAGTTTACAGTTTTATGATTTATTGTTTTAGGCTGATGATTTTTCCTAATTTCCATGATATTTTGGGTGTGATTTGCTTTTGTTTATAATTTCCGATATATATTTAGAAAGCATTGTATTGTTCACATATTTGCTATTTCTAAAGGATGTTTTGTATGCGTGATTTCTTTACTTCCAAGGTCCTTCAATTACTCCTATGTTTTTTTCACCATCTGCTGATTTTACAGTGGCTTGATATATTACATTATCCTTTAAGCAATTTCCGTTTAATGGACCTTCGTTCTTTACTCTACAACTACACATGGGTTTAATTTGAGTGGGTGGTTTGAATATCTTGTGGAGAGTGCCTGATGGAGGAAGTGTTTATCTATGAGTGTTCCTATTTTCTTACATAATTTTACGTTTATACTTTATGGTGGATTGAAACATATGATGTTTCATTTCCTGTTGGCTTTTTGTGGGGTGTGGTTTATGTGTGTGTTGCCGAAGATCCACTATAATTTGCGGCTATTTCATAATCTTCTTTGGATTCGTTGAAAATGGTGATACTGGAAGAATTGCCAGATAACCCGATGTTAATTGATTGTGGGATTTCTTTGATTACTGATGGAGGATAGTTGGAAGATGTGTATATAATAAATAAATAAATGAACAATTTAACTAATCGCTCCCGCTAAAATAACCGTTGGAACTAATAAAAACAAACATAAATAAGCAAAAAAAGTAATAAATCCAAATAAATAAATAAAATAATAAACAAATTAAAAACTGGCCCCTGCCAAAATAACAGAAGAGACTACGGCAATCAATTCAATAATTGGACGAATAAATAGATTTAATTATCTTCCCAGAGCAAAACAAACGATCAAATATCAAATAAGCGACCTAAGCATTTTTACTACCTCAATAAAACATCGAAAACCGAAAATAAAAAATGAAAATAAAAATTAAGTAATATAATTTAACCCAAATAAATAAACAAACCATTCCCGCGAAAATAACGGCCAGAATGGATTAGCTATAATGCACCAGTGACCCATATATATAAATAGTCGAGAAAAATCACCTCATATGGGGAATAGCCGAAACAGAAACTAATACATTGAGCTATTTTTTTGGATCAGTTTTAATATTTTATATTACTAGGATCCACTTGGATTATATACCAATGGATCTGTTAGTTTTACTATATATATATATATATATATATATATATATATATATATGATGGATTATCCCGTCGACTTCGACTTCGATGTATAAGGTTCCGACTACAGAGGAACTATTTATCTGCATGTATCTGCATGCCTATGGCGGGCATGACTTTTGAGACCGACTCGAGAATTGCACAAAACACCATAAATGGTACAGTAGAATATGTTTTATCTAAATGCAACAGCAAATCTGTTAGCTTTCTTATTTTGCTTTCGTGCTTCACGTAGCCGAATGATGCTTACTTCTTAATGGTGCAATATTCCTGAATGGCAGATGGAAATATAATCTGATATCTTCATAGCCACCTTTTCAAAATCCTGGAATGTTGACGGAAGAAAGTTTGCTCTCCAGTGTATATTTATACCTGAGCCAAGGTCAACCAACATTTCTATGACCTCTATAGAGTTCACTGCAGGAAAGAACTTTTGGTATGCGATCATCACTCATCCTTGCCACATGGACAGTCCAACGTTATATTTGCAATATGAAGGTCTCGATGGTACCAATCTTCCATTTCTCAAAAAGGTCGGCATTTGACACTCGATCATCAAACGTTAGGCCACAAAATGTACGGAAACAACCTTTATGAAAGACATCTAAACCCTTAATGTGACATCTATAAGTTGTCCAATTTTCAGAGCTTTACAAAAGAGTTGACAAAAAAGACAGCTTTGTACACTTGGATTTTAGTGCAAAGCGTTATTCCACTTTCGTGCCACAACCTGTGACGCAGAGAACCAAAAGGAGCATTGGCTTTTGCAATGCAATTAACAATCTCCTCATCATATATATATATATATATATATATATATATATATTATGTAATGGACTATTTGATATATCTTTTGTTTATACGTCAGGCTATATGACGTATAAACGTATCCCAATAAGGCAATATTGTAACTAAGACGCAAATGGGTTAGTGAGTGTTAGAGAATATGAAAAAATTAAATAAAAGAACGCAATATAACTACTGACATTGTATTTAAATTTTTCAAGAATGAAAGTAGATTGTAATGTAAGAAACCGGAAGTGATTTTCACAATCAGGAAGTGCGAAAGAAGAACATTTTTAGCATATAACTTCCGGCTACATCTAGCCATTTCAACTGTAAAATGATGAGACTCTCTCACCTATCAAGTACTGCGCTTAAATACAAATAGTCTATGTCCTAATGGAGGAAGTTCATCAGAAGAATTACTGTGAAATGTTTATAGAAAAAGTACAGGGAAGCTACATAACGGTAATAGCTAAATGACTAAAGCCGAGATGCAATTTCAGGACCAATAACATTGTAGATTCTTTTTTGTGATTTATCTCTAAATACATAGCAGAAGCACTAGGAGAGATGTGAAAGAAATATTTAGTACATGGATGAATGGTAAACAATTAAATGTGTAAGATAGATTCTGTAAAGTAAAGATGTCTAGTTGGTCACAGTGAATCAACTTTGCTAACAGCAAAATTAGCAATTGATTCAATATAAACTTTTCACTTTATATCAGCGGAAATTGCAATGGGTCACTGTCCTGGAGGTTAGCATCAGCCATACAAATAGAAGACAAAAATGGTTCTCTCGGACGATTAAAAGAAAATAGTTTCGTTTTGGAAACGTTAAGATCAACAAGTCATTTCTTGCTTTAGTTAACAAAAGATTGTAGGTCATTTTTTTCCGATTCATCGAATTGATCAAACTTACAATTAAGATAGGTGTAAATAGTTGTTTCATTAGCATAGATAACGTATTGAAGATCGCTGCTAAAAAATAACACAGCATGGAGCCAATGATAGAGCCCTGGGAGATACCTGTATTAATCCAAAAAGATTTAGAAGAATGACTGTCCAAGATAAGTTACATTTCGTGATTTAATAAGAAAAATTGAAATATTCATCATAAACCGTCAACATGTGAGGAAGACAAACATGCCAAACACTGTCAATTGCTTCCGAGATATCCAAATCAACATGAAAATTATCAATTTTATTGTGAAAACATTGACTTGCCGAATAAAATCTGACATTTGTGTATTAAATTTGGGGTGGGGGATCAACTTATTACTTAATAACAATAGAAAACAGATCCCCCACTTTATGTTAAGTAGAACATTTATATTTAATGTAAATATATCCTAAAAATTTCACAGACATTTTTTGTTTATTCCAATTTTAGTTTCAACACATTGACTTGCATAATAAAATCTGATATAGCGTATGGAATTAAGTATATTGTATAAGAAAAAAAATTCTTTTATTACGAGATTTCTTTCTTTTTCTATTCATCTTTTGTTTTTATTGCCTATTTCGTTTCCTTTTTGCTAAGTGTCGGATTTTGCTGCAACACCCTGTAAATATATATATATATCCTGAACATTTCAGTAACATTTCATTAATATCTGTAGATCGTTAATTACGAGCTCCATTCATGGTATCCTGTAAAATCACATATTGCCTCAAGCCTCGTCTTGATCTATTAGGAAATTCTCCAGAATTTACTGCCATATAGGATGATTGGTATTACATAGCACTTCAATACCATTTTCTTTGTTTCTAACGATATTTTACTGCTTCTGGGAAATTTGCTTAGTTTTTGGGAGGAATTTTTGCTATTCAAATAAACATTCAAATTTCGGTGTCAGATTTTTTGTCCCCCGTTAAAATACTTCCCAGATTTTTAAGATTTGTCAAACTTAATTAAAGGGGGGAAACAACTGGCAAGATATTTGGAAAGAAAAAGAAAAAAGTAAAAAAGAAGAATGGAAAAAATAAGGAAACAAAAATGAAGAATGTTAAATGCGACAGAAGAAAATAAAAACGAAAGAAAATCAGAAGGAAAAACAGATACAAAACAATGCAGGAGGAAATAAGCAAAAAAGAAATATGTAAAACGAAAGACGAAGGCAATAAGAAAGGAAAGAAAGATGCAAAGAAAACAAAATACGGAACGAAGTAAGAAAGAAATAAAAAAAAAATTTAAAAAATGAATGAAGTATGAACAAAGATAAAATAGAAAAGAAAAATGAACCAAAGGAATAGATGGGTAAGACGATATATTACATACGCGTCCTAGGTAAGAAGATAAACGACATCCGCGTCCTACGTAAGAAGATAAACTACATCCGCGTCCTAGGTAAGATAATAAACTACATCCGCGTCCTGGGTAAGACGATAAAATACATCCGCGTCCTAGGTAAGTTAATAAACTGCATCCGCGTCCTGGGTAAGACGAAAAATTACATCCGCGTCCTAGGTAAGATAATAAACTGCATCCGCGTCCTAGGTAAGATGATAAACTGCATCGGCGTCCTAGGTAAGACGATAAACTACATCTGGGTCCTAGGTAAGATAATAAACTACATCTGCGTCCTAGATAAGACGATAAACTACATCTGCATCCTAGGTAAGATAATAAATTACATCCGCGTCCTAGGTAAGACGATAAACTACATCCACGTCCTAGGTAAGGTAATAAGCTACATCCGCGTCCTAGGTAAGATAATAAGCTACATCCGTGTCCTAGGTAAGAAGAAAAACTACATCCGCGTCCTGGGTAAGAAGATAAACTACATCCGCATCCTAGGTAAGACGATAAACTGCATCCGCGTCCTAGGTAAGATAATAAACATCATCCGCGTCCTAGGTAAGACGATAAACTACATCTGCGTCCTAGGTAAGATAATAAACTACATCCGCGTCCTGGGTAAGACGATAAACTACATCCGCGTTCTAGCTAAGATAATAAACTGCATCCGCGTTTTAGGTAAGACGATAAACTACATCCGCGTCCTAGGTAAGACGATAAACTACATCCGCGTCCTAGCTAAGATAATAAACTGCATCCGCGTCCTAGGTAAGACGATAAACTGCATCCGCGTCTTAGGTAAGACGATAAACTACATCCGCGTCCTAGGTAAGATAATAAACTACATCCGCGTCCTAGGTAAGATAATAAACTACATCCGCATACTAGGTAAGACGATAAACTACATCTGCGTCCTAGGTAAGACAATAAACTACATCCACGTCCTATGTAAGATAATAAGCTACATCCGCGTCATGGGTAAGATAATAAACTACATCCACGTCCTAGGTAAGATGATAAACTGCATCCATGTCCTGGGTAAGACAATAAACTGCATCCGCGTCCTAGGTAAGACGATAAAATACATCCGCGTACTAGCTAAGATAATAAACTGCATCCGCGTCCTAGGTAAGACGATAAACACATCCGCGTCCTAGGTAAGATGATAAACTACATCCGCGTCCTGGGTAAGACGATAAAATACATCCGCGTCCTAGGTAAGTTAATAAACTATATCCGCGTCCTGGGTAAGACGAAAAATTACATCCGCGTCCTAGGTAAGATAATAAACTCCGCGTCCTAGGTAAGACGATAAACTACATCCGCGTCCTAGGTAAGATAATAAAATGCATCCACGTCCTAGGTAAGACGATAAACTATATCTGCGTCCTAGGTAAGATAATAAACTACATCTGCGTCCTAGGTAAGACGATAAACTACATCTGCATCCTAGGAAAGAAGATAAACTACATCCGCGTCCTAGGTAAGATAATAAACTGCATCCGCATCCTAGGTAATACGATAAACTACATCTGCGTCCTAGGTAAGATAATAAGCTACATCCGCGTCCTACGTAAGATAATAAACTACATCTGCGTCCTGGGTAAGACGAAAAACTACATCCGGGTCCTGGGTAAGAAGATAAACTACATCCGCGTCCTAGGTAAGATAATAAACTACATCCGCGTCCTAGGTAAGACGACAAACTACTTCCGCGTCCTAGCTAAGATAATAAACTGCATCCGCGTCCTAGGTAAGACGATAAACTGCATCCGCGTCCTAGGTAAGATAATAAACTACATCCGCATCCTAGGTAAGACGATAAACTGCATCAGCGTCCTAGGTAAGTTAATAAACTATATCCGCGTCCTGGGTAAGACGAAAAATTACATCCGCGTCCTAGGTAAGATAATAAACTGCATCCGCGTCCTAGGTAAGACGATAAACTACATCCGCGTCCTAGGTAAGATAATAAACTGCATCCGCGTCCTAGGTAAGACGATAAACTATATCCGCGTCCTAGGTAAGATAACAAACCACATCTGCGTCCAGGTAAGACGATAACCACATCTGCATCCTAGGAAAGACGATAAACTACATCCGCGTCCTAGGTAAGATAATAAACTGCATCCGCATCTTAGGACAAGACGATAAACCACATCTGCGTCCCAGGTAAGATAATAAGCTACATCCGCGTCCCAGGTAAGATAATAAACTACATCCGCGTCCTGGGTAAGACGAAAAATTACATCCAGGTCCTGGGTAAGAAGATAAACTACATCCGCGTCCTAGGTAAGATAATAAACTACATCCGCGTCCTACGTAAGACGATAAACTACATCCGCGTCCTAGCTAAGATAATAAACTGCATCCGCGTCCTAGGTAAGACGATAAACTACATCCGCGTCCTAGGTAAGACGATAAACTGCATCCGCGTCCTAGGTAAGATAATAAACTATATCGGCATCCTAGGTAAGACGATAAACTGCATCCGCATCCTAGGTAAGATAATAAACTTCATCCGCGTCCTAGGTTAGACGATAAACTACATCTGCGTCCTAGGTAAGATAATAAACTGCATCCGCTTCCTGGGTAAGACGAAAAACTACATCCGCGTCCTGGGTAAGAAGATAAACTACATCCGCGTCCTAGGTAAGATAATAAACTACATCCGCGTCCTAGGTAAGACGATAAACTACATCCGCGTCCTAGCTAAGATAATAAACTGCATCCGCGTTTTTAGGTAAGACGATAAACCACATCCGCGTCCCAGGTAAGACGATAAACCACATCCGCGTCCCAGCAAAGATAATAAACTGCATCCGCGTCCTAGGTAAGACGATAAACTGCATCCGCGTCCTAGGTAAGACGATAAACTACATCCGCGTCCTAGGTAAGATAATAAACTACATCCGCATCCTAAGTAAGACGATAAACTGCATCCGCGTCCTAGGTAAGATAATAAACTTCATCCGCGTCCTAGGTAAGACGATAAACTACATCTGCGTCCTAGTTAAGACAATAAACTACATCCTCACCCTGAGTAAGAAGATAAACTACATCCGCGTCCTATGTAAGATAATAAGCTACATCCGCGTCCTGGGTAAGATAATAAACTACATCTGCGTCCTAGGTAAGATAATAAACTAAATCCGCGTCCTAGCGAAGATAATAAACTGCATCCGCGTCCTAGGTAAGACGATAAACTACATCCGCGTCCTAGGTAAGACGATAAACTACATCCGCGTCCTAGCTAAGATAATAAACTGCACCCGCGTCCTAGGTAAGACGATAAACTGCATCCGCGTCCTAGGTAAGACGATAAACTACATCCGCGTCCTAGGTAAGATAATAAACTACATCCGCGTCCTCGGTAAGATAATAAACAACATCCGCATCCTAGTTAAGACGATAAACTGCATCCGCGTCCTAGGTAAGATAATAAATTTCATCCGCGTCCTAGGTAAGACGATAAACTACATCTGCGTCCTAGGTAAGACAATAAACTACATCCACGTCCTATGTAAGATAATAAGCTACATCCGCGTCCTGGGTAAGATAATAAACTACATCCACGTCCTAGGTAAGATGATAAACTGCATCCATGTCCTGGGTAAGACAATAAACTACATCCGCGTCCTAGGTAAGACGATAAACTACATCCGCGTCCTAGCTAAGATAATAAACTACATCCGCGTCCTAGGTAAGACGATAAACAACATCTGCGTCCTTGGTAAGATGATAAACTACATCCGCGTCCTGGGTAAGACGATAAACTACATCCGCGTCCTAGGTAAGTTAATAAACTATATCCGCGTCCTGGGTAAGACGAAAAATTACATCCGCGTCCTAGGTAAGATAATAAACTCCGCGTCCTAGGTAAGACCATAAACTACATCCGCGTCCTAGGTAAGATAATAAAATGCATCCGCGTCCTAGGTAAGATAATAAACTACATCTGCGTCCTAGGTAAGATAATAAACTACATCTGCGTCCTAGGTAAGACGATAAACTACATCTGCATCCTAGGAAAGACGATAAACTACATCCGCGTCCTAGGTAAGATAATAAACTGCATCCGCATCCTAGGTAAGACGATAAACTACATCTGCGTCCTAGGTAAGATAATAAGCTACATCCGCGTCCTAGGTAAGATAATAAACTACATCCGCGTCCTGGGTAAGACGAAAAACTACATCCGGGTCCTGGGTAAGAAGATAAACTACATCCGCCTCCTAGGTAAGACGATAAACTACATCCGCGTCCTAGCTAAGATAATAAACTGCATCCGCGTCCTAGGTAAGACGATAAACTGCATCCGCGTCCTAGGTAAGATAATAAACTACATCCGCATCCTAGGTAAGACGATAAACTGCATCAGCGTCCTAGTTAAGTTAATAAACTATAGCCGCGTCCTAGGTAAGACGAAAAATTACATTCCGCGTCCTAGGTAAGATAATAAACTGCATCCGCGTCCTAGGTAAGACGATAAACAACATCCGCGTCCTAGGTAAGATAATAAACTGCATCCGCATCCTAGGTAAGATGATAAACTACATCTGCGTCCTAGGTAAGATAATAAACTACATCTGCATCCTAGTTAAGACGATAAACTACATCTGCATCCTAGGAAAGACGATAAACTACATCCGCGTCCTAGGTAAGATAATAAACTACATCCGCATCCTAAGTAAGACGATAAACTGCATCCGCGTCCTAGGTAAGATAATAAACTTCATCCGCGTCCTAGGTAAGACGATAAACTACATCTGCGTCCTAGTTAAGACAATAAACTACATCCTCATCCTGAGTAAGAAGATAAACTACATCCGCGTCCTATGTAAGATAATAAGCTACAACCGCGTCCTGGGTAAGATAATAAACTACATCTGCGTCCTAGGTAAGATAATAAACTAAATCCGCGTCCTAGCTAAGATAATAAACTGCATCCGCGTCCTAGGTAAGACGATAAACTACATCCGCGTCCTAGGTAAGACGATAAACTACATCCGCGTCCTAGCTAAGATAATAAACTGCACCCGCGTCCTAGGTAAGACGATAAACTGCATCCGCGTCCTAGGTAAGACGATAAACTACATCCGCGTCCTAGGTAAGATAATAAACTACATCCGCGTCCTAGGTAAGCTAATAAACGACATCCGCATCCTAGGTAAGACGATAAACTGCATCCGCGTCCTAGGTAAGATAATAAACTTCATCCGCGTCCTAGGTAAGACGATAAACTACATCTGCGTCCCAGGTAAAGACAATAAACTACATCCACGTCCCATGTAAGATAATAATACATCCGCGTCCTGGGTAAGATAATAAACTACATCCACGTCCCAGGTAAGATGATAAACTGCATCCATGTCCTGGGTAAGACAATAAACTACATCCGCGTCCTAGGTAAGACGATAAACTACATCCGCGTCCTAGCTAAGATAATAAACTGCATCCGCGTCCCAGGTAAGACGATAAACAACATCTGCGTCCTAGGTAAGATGATAAACAACATCCGCGTCCTGGGTAAGACGATAAACTACATCCGCGTCCCAGGTAAGTTAATAAACTATATCCGCGTCCTGGGTAAGACGAAAAATTACATCCGCGTCCTAGGTAAGATAATCAAACTCCGCGTCCTAGGTAAGACCATAAACCACATCCGCGTCCCAGGTAAGATAATAAAATGCATCCGCGTCCTAGGTAAGATAATAAACTACATCTGCGTCCCAGGTAAGATAATAAACTACATCTGCGTCCCAGGTAAGACGATAAACTACATCTGCATCCTAGGAAAGACGATAAACTACATCCGCGTCCTAGGTAAGATAATAAACTGCATCCGCATCCTAGGTAAGACGATAAACTACATCTGCGTCCTAGGTAAGATAATAAACTACATCCGCGTCCTGGGTAAGACGAAAAACTACATCCGGGTCCTGGGTAAGAAGATAAACTACATCCGCGTCCTAGGTAAGACGATAAACTACATCCGCGTCCTAGGTAAGATAATAAACTGCATCCGCGTCCTAGGTAAGACGATAAACTACATCCGCGTCCTAGGTAAGATAATAAATTGCATCCGCGTCCTAGGTAAGACGATAAACTACATTTGCGTCCTAGGTAAGATAATAAACTACATCTGCGTCCTAGGTAAGACGATAAACTACATCTGCATCCTAGGAAATACGATAAACTACATCCGCGTCCTAGGTAAGATAATAAACTGCATCCGCATCTTAGGTAAGACGTTAAACTACATCCGTGTCCTAGGTAAGATAATAAACTACATCCGCGTCCTGGGTAAGACGAAAAACTACATCCGGGTCCTGGGTAAGAAGATAAACTACATCCGCGTCCTAGGTAAGACGATAAACTACATCCGCGTCCTAGCTAAGATAATAAACTGCATCCGCGTCCTAGGTAAGACGATAAACTGCATCCGCGTCCTAGGTAAGACGATAAACTGCATCCGCGTCCTAGGTAAGATAATAAACTACATCCGCATCCTAGGTAAGACGATAAACTGCATCCGCGACCTAGGTAAGATAATAAACTTCATCCGCGTCCTAGGTAAGACTATAAACTACATCTGCGTCCTAGGTAAGATAATAAACTACATCCGCGTCCTGGGAAAGACGAAAAACTACATCCGCGTCCTGGGTAAGAAGATAAACTACATCCGCGTCCTAGGTAAGATAATAAACTACATCTGCATCCTAGGTAAGACGATAAACTGCATCCGCGTCCCAGGTAAGATAATAAACTTCATCCGCGTCCCAGGTAAGACGATAAACTACATCTGCGTCCTAGGTAAGATAATAAACTACATCCGCTTCCTGGGTATGACGAAAAACTACATCCGCGTCCTGGGTAAGAAGATAAACTACATCCGCGTCCTAGGTAAGATAATAAACTATATCCGCGTCCTAGGTAAGACGATAAACTACATCCGCGTCCTAGCTAAGATAATAAACTGCATCCGCGTTTTAGGTAAGACGATAAACTACATCCGCGTCCTAGGTAAGACGATAAACTACATCCGCGTCCTAGCTAAGATAATAAACTGCATCCGCGTCCTAGGTAAGACGATAAACTGCATCCGCGTCTTAGGTAAGACGATAAACTACATCCGCGTCCTAGGTAAGACGATAAACTACATCCGCGTCCTAGGTAAGATAATAAACTACATCCGCATCCTAAGGAAGACGATAAACTGCATCCGCGTCCTACGTAAGATAATAAACTTCATCCGCGTCCTAGGTAAGACGATAAACTACATCTGCGTCCTAGGTAAGACAATAAACTACATCCACGTCCTAGGTAAGACGATAAATTACATCCGCGTCCTAGGTAAGATAATAAACTACATCCTCATCCTGAGTAAGAAGATAAACTACATCCGCGTCCTATGTAAGATAATAAGCTACATCCGCGTCCTGGGTAAGATAATAAACTACATCTGCGTCCTAGGTAAGATAATAAACTACATCTGCGTCCTAAGTAAGACGATAAACTACATCTGCATCCTAGGTAAGACGATAAACTACATCCGCGTCCTAGGTAAGATAATAAACTACATCCGCATCCTAAGTAAGACGATAAACTGCATCCGCGTCCTAGGTAAGATAATAAACTTCATCCGCGTCCTAGGTAAGACGATAAACTACATCTGCATCCTAGGTAAGACGATAAACTACATCCGCGTCCTAGGTAAGATAATAAACTGCATCCGCATCCTGGTAAGACGATAAACTACATCTACGTCCCAGGTAAGATAATAAGCTACATCCGCGTCCCAGGTAAGATAATAAACTACATCCGCGTCCTGGGTAAGACGAAAACTACATCCCCGTCCTGGGTAAGAAGATAAACCACATCCGCGTCCCAGGTAAGATAATAAACCACATCCGCGTCCTATGTAAGATGATAAACCACATCCGCGTCCTAGCTAAGACGATAAACTACATCCGCGTTCTAGGTATGATAATAAACTACATCCGCATCCTAGGTAAGACGATAAACCGCATCCGCGTCCCAGGTAAGGTAATAAACTTCATCCGCGTCCCAGGTAAGACGATAAACCACATCTGCGTCCCAGGTAAGATAATAAACCACATCCGCGTCCTGGGTAAGGCGAAAACTACATCCGCGTCCTGGGTAAGAAGATAAACTACATCCGCGTCCCACGTAAGATAATAAACTACATCCGCATCCCTAGGTAAGACGATAAACCGCATCCGCGTCCCAGGTAAGATAATAAACTTCATCCGAGTCCCAGGTAAGACGATAAACCACATCTGCGTCCTAGGTAAGATAATAAACTACATCCGCGTCCTGGGTAAGATGAAAAACTACATCCGCGTCCTGGGTAAGAAGATAAACCACATCCGCGTCCAGGTAAGATAATAAACTACAACCGCGTCCCAGGTAAGACGATAAACTACATCCGCGTCCTAGCTAAGATAATAAACTGCATCCGCGTTTTAGGTAAGACTATAAACTACATCCGCGTCCTAGGTAAGACGATAAACTACATCCGCTTCCTAGCTAAGATGATAAACTGCATCCGCGTCCTAGGTAAGACGATAAACTGCATCCGCGTCCTAGGTAAGACGATAAACTACATCCGCGTCCTAGGTAATATAATAAACTACATCCGCATCCTAAGTAAGACGATAAACTGATTCCGCGTCCGAGGTAAGATAATAAACTTCATCCGCGTCCTAGGTAAGACGATAAACTACATCTGAATCCTAGGTAAGACGATAAACTACATCCGCGTCCTAGGTAAGATAATAAACTGCATCCGCATCCTGGTAAGACGATAAACTACATCTACGTCCTAGGTAAGATAATAAGCTACATCCGCGTCCTAGGTAAGATAATAAACTACATCCGCGTCCTGGGTAAGACGAAAAACTACATCCCCGTCCTGGGTAAGAAGATAAACTACATCCGCGTCCTAGGTAAGATAATAAACTACATCCGCGTCCTATGTAAGATGATAAACTACATCCGCGTCCTAGCTAAGACGATAAACTACATCCGCGTTCTAGGTATGATAATAAACTACATCCGCATCCTAGGTAAGACGATAAACTGCATCCGCGTCCTAGGTAAGGTAATAAACTTCATCCGCGTCCTAGGTAAGACGATAAACTACATCTGCGTCCTAGGTAAGATAATAAACTACATCCGCGTCCTGGGTAAGGCGAAAAACTACATCCGCGTCCTGGGTAAGAAGATAAACTACATCCGCGTCCTACGTAAGATAATAAACTACATCCGCATCCTAGGTAAGACGATAAACTGCATCCGCGTCCTAGGTAAGATAATAAACTTCATCCGAGTCCTAGGTAAGACGATAAACTACATCTGCGTCCTAGGTAAGATAATAAACTACATCCGCGTCCTGGGTAAGATGAAAAACTACATCCGCGTCCTGGGTAAGAAGATAAACTACATCCGCGTCCTAGGTAAGATAATAAACTACAACCGCGTCCTAGGTAAGACGATAAACTACATCCGCGTCCTAGCTAAGATAATAAACTGCATCCGCGTTTTAGGTAAGACTATAAACTACATCCGCGTCCTAGGTAAGACGATAAACTACATCCGCTTCCTAGCTAAGATGATAAACTGCATCCGCGTCCTAGGTAAGACGATAAACTGCATCCGCGTCCTAGGTAAGACGATAAACTACATCCGCGTCCTAGGTAATATAATAAACTACATCCGCATCCTAAGTAAGACGATAAACTGATTCCGCGTCCGAGGTAAGATAATAAACTTCATCCGCGTCCTAGGTAAGACGATAAACTACATCTGCGTCCTAGGTAAGACAATAAACTACATCCACGTCCTAGGTAAGACGATAAATTACATCCGCGTCCTAGGTAAGATAATAAACTACATCCTCATCCTGGGTAAGAAGATAAACTACATCCGCGTCCTATGTAAGATAATAAGCTACATCCGCGTCCTGGGTAAGATAATAAACTACATCCACGTCCTAGGTAAGATGATAAACTGCATCCATGTCCTGGGTAAGACAATAAACTGCATCCGCGTCCTGGGAAAGACGATAATCTACATCCGCGTCCTGCGTAAGACGATAAACTTCATCCATCACTGTCTCTGATCAGGAGCCTTTGAGGAGCATGGAACCACATCTTAATTGCTCGTGTTCCCAGGACCACCCTAACTTAGAGTGGTAGCACCTGTTAGGGTGCCAACTATGGGCAAATAGTTAACCCCCAACCTGGGGGTGAAAACACTATGAAAGTGTAAAAATAGGTTTTAATACCAGCTATACATTTTTGAAGGAAATAAATTTTACCAGCAATATATTTTTTTTAAATATTACCAGCAATATATTTTTGAAAAAAATTATTACCAGTAATATATTTTTGAAAAAACTATTACCAACAATAAAAATCATGTCGGCATTAAATAACCCACTGACGTATTGATATGCCGTAAAACAAACCAAACTAAACCAAACAAACAAGCAATATTCTTTTTTTTTTTTTTTTGACAAATTATTGCCAACAGTACATTTCAGGAAAAAAAATTACCAGTACAACATTTATGGAAAATCAATACCAACAATACATTTTTGAAAAAAATATATTAGCAGCAATAAAAATCTTGTCAGCATTAAATAACCCATGGAGGTGTTGATATGCCGTAAAACAAACTAAACCAATCCAAAGAATAGAAGAAAAAAAGTTTGAACGAAATATTAAAGAAACCAGAAAAAAAGATTAAGAAAATTAAGAATTAAAAGCAAAAAGAAAACGAAAAGTAAAAAGGAATATTAGAAGAAAGTAAACTCTAAATTTGAAAATTGTTCTGAGAAAATATAAACATTTTCTAAATTTTTCATAAGAAACAAAAAAATGTCCTTCCAACATTTTTGCTAATATTTTCTAAGTTCATACGCCGGCATCTCTTTCCATCGTTCCAGTGTCAAACTAAAACCCTCTACTCACCCTTTCTTTGTGTTCACGACCAACAAGTCAGCTCTTAATATTATTTAGCGAATATTTTCCGAAAGGCGAGCAGCATAGGGCGCTTATGAACCAAAATAGAACGCGACCTGCAGAGTCCGCAGCAGAAGGCGTATGCTGTGCGAATAAATTGTATTATTGGAGTGTAGCGTAAAAGTATTGGGATCCTAATGATCCACTTGCGTCAGAAGAGGAGGAGTATTGTGGGTCGAGTAAAATTGTCTATTAATGGCTGAAATTGAGAGAGTGCGAGAGAACGAGAGCGAGGGGGAGAGAGCGAATTGTGATTAGCTAAAGAACATAAAATAGAACAGTTGCCTTTGAAGAGAAATGGCTGTCCGAACACATACTCACACACGCACACACATAGATAGAAATGGATGTACACACAGGCAGACGAATAAATGCACACACACATATATATATATATATATATATAGAGAGAGAGAGGGGGGGATACTGGCTCACATACACAAAGAAGCATTCACACACGCAAGAACACAAGAAAAGACACACAGACGAACACATATGCTGAGAAAGAAACACACAAACAGATACAAACAAACATACACAGAGCAAATACAACCAAACGCACAAAGACTGGCAAACACAGAGACGAACACACACTGAGACAAACGAACACATTCAGGCACACACATAAATAGGCACACATACACACACTCAGTAAAACAGATAGGCAAGCATACACAGAGAGACATACACGCAATTAAGAGATGTCACACAGGCAGACGAACACATATACAAAGACGGACAACATACAAAGTCACACAAACACACACACACACACACAGACATAGAAAAACACAAAGACACACAGATAGGCAAATATAAGCAAAGAGACACATACGAAGACACATTAATGTTTATTTTATTATTTTGTATCATGATATCAAATGTGGATGTTGCCGCAGTGCTGATTGAACTTTCCTACCATAAAACATTTATATTTTTTTTTAGAATTAAAAGGCGATCTGACAAAATCGTGTCTAATATGAAAGTATGCACATAGCAAAGATATGTCAATGAATTACTTTATAAGAAAAAAGCATAACTTATTGACATTCAACAACTCGAGTTGAACAGTTACAGCGACCGAACAATGGATTTGAGCGGTCATAAAGTAGATGGAAAAGCCTTTCAGCAGTGGTGACAGCGATGTGTATGACAAGTCATATTCCGAGAGCAGATTGCAGACTCACCCTTGGCTAGAGCAAATTTTCGGGTATTCTTCAATATTTATTATACAACTTCACCATTAATGAACAAAAGACGGCCTGGCGAAGCCGATACATTCTTTCAATGCAACTCACTACCCTTCGCCTCTACTCATATTTATTAACTGGTCGTAAATGTTCAATAAACATCGACGACTGCCAATGAATTCATTCACTTCTGATTCGTACGCACTTTCATGTCAGATGATATTTCACCAGAAGACCAACCAACTGTTAGCTGTAAAACAAATGTATCATAGGCTATTGGCAAATCGTACCAAATATAAAGTTTGATCCTAACAAAGGTCGTGAACAAAATTATAGGATACATTACTTTCATTGAGACCCTTATCTATCTATCTATCTATCTATCTATCTATCTATCTATCTATCTATCTATCTATCTATCCCAGTCTATTCATTTCTGTTTATCTATCTATTTATAAGTTTGTTTAAATCTATCATTCTCTTTATGCCTATCTATCTATCTATCTATCTATCTATCTATCTTAGTCTGTTTATATCTATCTCTTTTGTGCATATTACTCTTTTTTAATTTGTTTATATCTATATATTGCAGAATTTTCATATCTATATAGTGAATTTTTTATCTTAAGCTTAGATTAGTCTGGTCAGAGGTCACGCTAGTGAATCACTTGTTAGAATCGAACTCACCCCACTATTGCTGGAAATTATCAATACCCCTCCTTCTTTCACTATTTTCTATGTTCTTTCTTTCTCGATCGACTTCTGTTCTTTTCTTTGAGGTTTTTTCTTTTCAATTTTCCTTTTTATTCGTTCTTTCTTTTTTTTTTTCGGTTTACCTTTTTGTTTCTTTCTTTCTTCTCAGTTTACCTCTTTTGCTTGTTTGTTCAATTGTTTCTTTCTTTCTTTCTATTTTTCTTTCTTTCCTGGTTTATCTCTTTCTTTCTTTATTTTTATTTTTCAGTCTGTCTCTCTCTTTTTCTTTTTTCTTTATTTCATTTTGTTCTTTTTATCGGTGTACTTCCTGACTTCTTTCTTGGTTTGTTTTATCCCTTCTTTCTTTCTTTCTTTCTTTCTTTCTTAGTTTCTCAATCTCTCAGACATTCCTTTTGAGTGTATCCATAATTTCTATCTCTTTCTCTTTTTCTATCTATTCAAAATTTTAAGTATTTCCCCTTCTTACCAAACTACAAATTCAAATTCATTGTTATTTTATACTTCATCAAAACCAAAACAAATGATAACACACACACACACACATATATATATATATATATATATATATATATATATATATATATATATATCCTAATATACAGCCAGTTAGATCAGGGCTACAGGAATGTAGGACGCCCATGGCTAAGATACAAAGACAAGTTGAAAAGCAACTTGTCAGCAGTCAATACACCACATGACACCCTTGAGTGCTTAGCCTTGGAGCGGGTAGAATGGAGATCAACGTGTTTTAGTAGACTCAATCTGCTTGTCTGAATCATCTTCAGGAAGCGAGAGCAAGATCTTAAAGGTCAGCCAATCTAACAGTGATATCATCTCACAATCCTCACAGTTGCTCCATATGTGGCTTCCTTTGTAAATCACTAGTAGGTCTTAAATGCCACTTAAGATTATCACACAAAATTTCATAACTGAATCAATAAACTCTCAGATCTTCATACGTAGAAACAGACAGGAGAGTCCATTATATATGCACATTTCATTGAATACGACAGACAAGTTGTATTTATTTAGTTTTTTATACAATTTCTCAACCGATCTAATAATTTTTTTTCTGTCCGAGGGTTCTTTTTTGCATTTTATAAAACATGCATGCAACATACTATTTTTTTATTTAACAGGTAATAGATTTAACCCTTGAAAATGGCTAAATGTATAGCCGAAAGCGCTGGGATAAAAAGAACATTCGGACAATTTTTATATAATTTATTATCCGAAAAGAAAAAAAAATTATTAGATCGCATGAGAAATTATATAAAAATCTAAATAAAAGCACTTGTCGTTTTCAATGAAATGTGCATGAAAAAAGGATTACTGCCTAAATACACACACACACACACACACACACATGTATATATATATATATATATATATATATATATATATATATATATATATAAAAGATATATAAAGCTAATTAGCAAAACATGTTTATCTAATTGACTTTCTCCCCGTCTCAGTTCAAGCTGGGAAAATAGTTGCATCAAAAATCTTCCATAGACGATAATGTTACCCCGTTCTATTGATTTCTTTACTTTCTCATTAAATCTCTCAAATAGGATTTTCAATATAGTTTTCGACGGAGGATTTAGTTATTGCGGCGAGAGATTTGTTTTCAATAAGTTTTGACTACTTAAACTGGTTTAATGATATTCTCTACTCCCGAGGGAAATGGATTTTTTTCACTATGCGCTGGCCTCATTAGAGAATGCATTAACTTCGTTTTTATTCCGATGTGCTTTTCCACACTTCTTTTCGACGTGACAAATAGGAAACAGAGGTTTCTTTTGGATAGATTTTCGATATCACTAATTTTAAAGTTACTTTAAACATCTACTTATCGGTACTGATGTACACGGAAGTAGAAACACACTCATATACATATATATATATATATATATATATATATATATATGTGTGTGTGTGTGTGTGTGTGTGTGTGTGTGTGTGTGTGTTCGTTTTTGTATGTATGTGGGTGGTGTATGTATATGTGTAAATGTTTCAAATTTTCTAGTGAGTGAGGAGAGTTTGATATCAACGGCTTCATCGCTTGCAAATATAAATAATGTGTATATAGAAATCAGCATTGCATTGCGCGTCACGTCTTCATTGATCATTAGACTGTGTGTTAACTCTTTGTGTTGACAATCTTTATATAAGCGACTGTCGTTCCTTTTCCTTTTAGCGTTTCCGATTATCCCCAGGTGGCCTATATGTGTAGCATAGCTGGCCACTCGTATTCGAGGATACCCGTTAACCAGGGCGGCTAGCCAATCCCTATTGCGGACGCTTGCTCAGGCGCATTTGTGTTTGTTCAAAACCCACAACGCCAGCCTGTGGTTTATACTGCAACTATGCTGAGCTGACCTTAGACAAAGTTTCTGGGAAAGAGCGTGTTATCTAGCGTGATCAATAATTTGAACAAGGCCAGCATGCTCAAACACTCGGTCACGATGACTTGTGACTTCGTGTTAGCTCAGCTATCGATGGCCTCTAAGGGTTACGTCTACCCAATTTCACTCACAAGGCTTGTGTCAACTCGTGGTATAGTTTTCAGGCACTTTCCAATGGTGCTGCACGCTGGGATCGACCCCAGCAGTCTCCTTCCTGACAAATCGACCCTGGCGAGATTCAGACACGGATCTCATGGTCAGAATTCGAACGTCCTAATCACTCAGCTACCTGCCCATTACTTATATGTATATCTGTATATAAAGTGATTATTTCTAACAACATTAAAAGATGTCAGAATATTTTAATCATTTCACACCAAACAAGGTAATACAGCCACTAAGACGCAAGCGATTATTGAGTATTAGAGAATATAAGAAAATAAAATTGCTAAAGAACAAGAATTAACAAGACAGAAGATAACGATTGACATTACATTTACATTTTTGAAGATCAAAGTTGACTGGGAAGCTTCTAGCTTCCCAGTCAACTTTGTCATGTTATTCATATTGCTAACCCTTATTTTTTATATTTTGTATTTATTTTATTTTTATATTTTATTTTATTTTTAATATTTTCTTTTGATTTATTTTACTGCGTCTTTATTTCCTTGATATTTTAATTAATTTTAATTAATTCATCTTAGTTTATTTTTATAAACTATTTGGTTGAAAATTTTGGTATTTGGTGTACCAAATATTATAACTTTTAAGCTATGATTTATTTGCCGTGATAGTTTAAGTCGTGGAACTGACAGCCACCATGCAGTGTTGATTTCTATGTTAACACTCATAATACTTACTCTTCTTCCATAATTATTTTAAATTTTAAACTTTAATTTTAATGTTTAAAAAAACAGACAACTCTAATCTCTGCCTACATAAATATTGAATGTCCGCACAAACAGAAAGTAGCCATCTTAAATATTCTTAATAAACAGAGCTCGTTTAATATCATCTATAAATTGTTACATGAATGTTTTAGGCCCTGAACTCACTTTGAAATATTATGTCTGCAGAGGATAATAAATGTACTCTATTAAATTATTTATGATTATGATAAATTATTTACAGTATTTACATTATTCGGACTATTGTCCTCATCTTTGTCACCATATTTATTACAACGTGTCGGCCTTTCAGTATCTGTCTATATTTCTGAGATGAGGTATTATGTACACTATTTACATTATTCGGACTATTGTCCTCATCTTTGTCGCCATATTTATTACAACGTGTCGGCCTTTCAGTATTTGTCTATGTTTCTGAGACGAGGTATCATGTACACTATTTACATTATTCGGACTATTGTTCTCATCTTTGTCGCCATATTTATTACAACGTTTCGGCTGTAGTATGATCCGGCCTTCTTCAGGTGATTGGAATGTCGAACTGAACCCTTTATTTCGCTTACTGAGGTAAACTGTTCTACTTCCACGTGCCATGTTTAATTGATGTCAGTTATCTCCTGTTAATTACCCTCTCCAAGTTCTCCACTGCCTTAACCGGGTATTGAACTCACAATCTTTGGGTCCTGTCATTGGATCTAACCAACCCCTTTATCCACTGTACCATGTGTCCTTTGTTTGGAAAAAATAACTATAAGCATCCATCATTTACACCCCACAAAATAAATCTAAAGAATCCTTGAAAATTTAATATTAGTCTACACCACACACGTTCTTTTCTACATAAATATTTATGCACACATCGATGGCGTCACCATAGGCTGGCTGTAGCTCGAAAAAGTTTTATGTCAGCCCTAGGAAACGAAAATATAAAAATACGAAAATAATAATAATAAAAATCTAATCCCGCTACGTTGACGATGTATTCATACGAACAACATCGACGATGTCAAAAGAAGAGGACCTTAAATAAAAAATAAAACATTTCTTAATTCCACATATAAACTGAAAATAAATAACAGAATCGTTTGATTAATTGACTTGAATATCAAAGAATTTAGAACCTCTGTCTATAAAAATCCAACCAACATAAAGCCGTTCGACGTTCACTATTGTAGTTAAGTAGCAATGCTGCTTAACTACAATAGTGAACGTCGACATATGTTCAATACAGACCCCATAAATAATTGAATAGATCACATTTAATATCCTCTAAATACCCAAACTTGAAACTATAAAGCAAATACTATTTCTATCTATTTATTTCACCAACGATGTGGTTGATAAGTAAATTAAACTGAACTTAAAACAATAATGAAAAAGAAAATTATGTAATAAATACTAACAAACAATTCTACAAAAACCAATGTCATAATAATCAAGAATTAGACGACAAAATAATAAGCAATCTAATACCATCCTATCGTTTCACCTAACAATAAAATAAATTAACCCCCGTCTATAAAATGTGTATAAAATGCGAACGCCTACTTGACATCAGTAATGAATGCCCACATAATTAAAAGATAGCCAACAGTAATTAACAATATATTCCTGGCTAAATGGACGATGAACAAATTAAATAACGTTAGAAATAATAAAATGAATAATGATACAAATAATAAAAACATTGTAAAACATACCAGTAAACTATTTTACTTTTATATATATATATATATATATATATATATATATATATATATATATATATATATATATATATATATAAAGACAAAAGTAAAAAAAATAAACTGATCACTTACTGCAAAAAACGAAAACAAAAAAAAACAAAAATAGAAAACGTCAACATAATTCCCAAGTGAATGTCTCTATCAATATTAGCACACAAATTGATCATACAACCACGAGACTATCGCGGCGTTTAACTTGACGTTTATCTAATAGTTCAATTAAATCTCTTAAATCTCTACCACAAGAATAAAACAAAAGTAAACTGACAAAACGTAACAAATAACACAAAAACTATATAGGATAAATTGTAAAAATGATTAAAAATATTAGAATAATTAATTATCTCAAAGAACAACACAACATGTATAAAATTTTATCAGATTTAATAAAAACCCATAATAAATATTTTTCATGAATAAATAAAAAGACTAAACATGAACTGAAACGTGAATACGCGATACATAAAAACTGAGACGTCGTATGAAATCACGATAGTTTAATGATGAAGTTTGAAGACGCGACATAGCACAAAAGGGTCTGATAATGGTTTATGAAAACTAAAATCACTCAGTAATTGAATAATTTATAATTGAACTTTCATCGGGAACCAGGAAAATGATCTGAAATATAGAAAGAAATACAGAAAAAATCTAAACGAAAGAAATTAATTGGTCTTCAACCAAACTCTATAAACACGCACAAACACGTCCATCAGAATTTGTTCCTTTAGAGGTGTGATGCGTATTTACCCTGTCTTAATTACTTAGGCACAGTGCACTGCTGCTTTCTGTTTAGGTTGGGGTCTGTCTTTACGTGTCTTTTGAGTTTCATCATTTTTCTATTCTTGTATAGGCTTTCTGTTGCTTGTTCCAAAACTTTAGATTATATATATATATATATATATATATATATATATATATATATATATATATAATGTAATGGACAAAGTCCGACAATTATTTTAAGACATTTTTATGTTTATAAATTCTTTTCATAGATAAAATATTTAAATAAATGCTCTGTTTATAATAAACAGTATTAACAACATTTACCGGCCTGAATGTCGAAGAAATTTTCATAGAAAGTATTCGTCCTCCGGCAGGATTTAAACCTATATCATATTGCCTGACGTGGCCCGATTGGGCCATAGACGAGCGTTCGGTTAGCAAAACAGTAAAATTGACCTTGCTAACCGAACACACAAAATCTCAAGTGTTGGATCAGGCATATATATGTTGCGGCATCAGATCATTATTCAAATATATATTGTTAAATATAACAGTTAACGAATGTTTATTATGTTTGATCATGAGTCGTTCTAAACTTCATCAACTGTTGCTTTAATTTTGGGTGAAAATAATGATAAAGATTTTCCAACATTTGGCTATTTTTATTAAGCTGTTTCTTGATCCAATCTTTCGGCTCGCATGAGCCATTTTCAGAGTGATTATACGGATATTTAAACAAAGATATTCACCATCAAAGATAATATTTTGTTATAATGACATTGAAGATTATTATGCGACGATAACGGTCACGGAAGAGCAGGTTCAGGTCGTAAGTTTAAGATGCGATTCTATGACGTTGTATCAGGTGAGAGACCGAAATATTAACAACAGAACCATATGTCTAAATGTAATATAATGTGCTGTGACTAGTTTGAAATGTAATATTTAACAAAATATGTTTTAATATATATATATATATATATATGTGTGTGTGTGTGTGTGTGTGTGTGTGTGTGTGTGTGTGTGTGTGTGTGTGTATATATTTTGGTACTGATTGGCAAAACCTTAGGTATTTCGGCTATTTGAACAAACCAGTACCCAAGGAAAAATGAGGAATAAAAAAGAAAGAACTAAAAACATGAAATTGAGGCGAAAACAATAGTCCAGAATTCAAAGAAACAAGTCCAAAGAAAAAAATTCTAAAACGAGTAAAGTAACTACATAAAGTGCTCAATACACGAAGTAGAGCAAACCTAATATAAACCTAACGAGGCAGGTAAAACTACCTAGGTTTCAACTAAACGGATCGTCAGGGTACAAAAAAGTTTTTAAAAAAATATAGTTTTAAAGTATGGTATATTTATGGGTAAATGTTCTCAATATCAGAGATAAAGCGTATGTAAAGATAAAAGTGGACAATGAAGTCAATACCGTGCGGCGAATACCGTGCGGTTTCATGTTTGAACGCAATCATCAGCCTATGTGTGTCGTGCTTCGACTCGGCTATTTATATATTCTAGCGGTTATGTTTCAAATTATTCTAGAGGCTATTGAATAAGAATAATTGTGGATCCGAATGTGGTTATTTGTAGTTATTTTATAGTGATGATAGCTTTGTCGAAAATCACTATTATTCCGCAACAAAGGCTCGTGGCTAAAGAAAGAAGGAACCTTCGATGTTGCAATGGGATATTTTGATGGTAAAAAACAGAGAGAATACATTTATAGATGGCAAAGAAACGACTGAGGCATACATTTGCGCCATGAACATAGGACACTACAGTGACGACAGTCTCATAATCATAAGAAACTGTAACAGAAAACAAACAAAATCAAAAAATAATCTTAATTTTTTAAAATTACTGGATTCAACATCGACATAATAGCAAACATAAAAGAATTAGAGTTCCTAGATGTCGTACTAAACTCAAGAAAATGTACATATTGATATAAAAAAAAACTAAAGAAAAACAACTTTACATACGCACAGAAGCTGTTTGTGATCTCTTTGTGCCCGACTGTCGGGTCTCGTGAAGGATTCTCTTTTTTAAAATATATAAGATGAATTTGTTTGAATCATTTTTTAAACATTGCTTTGAGAAATGGTAGTAAACTGATGATAGATTATATAGCACCATAACACTGCTACTGATATCATTATTGCAAGAAGTCATTCGTAAGATATGTGTAGAAATATATGCATTTTATCTGCTGCGTATGTTTACATATGTGCGTTCTACGTGCTGTGTCTATGTGTTGAAATATACGCATTGTTTATGTAGATATATGTGCGTTCTACGTACTCTATGTATGTTTTGAAATATACGCATTCTTTATATATATATATATATATATATATATATATATTCGTTTTACGTGCAGTGTGTACGTGTTGAAATATACTCATTGGCTACTGTTGTAACCTACGAAGGGTTATTGAATGAGGAATAACCAAAACGGGGCTTGGAAATTAAATCATAATCTTTATAACATCAACAAACTACAATACTCGCCAGCGGCGTGAAGTAGGTAAACCACTACTAGTGGTGGACTATTTAGACAGCATATTTCCTCCACTTACAATAGTGTCCAACGTATTTATGAGGATTGCGACATATCCATTAGTATTTTTAGGTACGGTGTATAACAGCTGTGTAAAAAACAATATATGCGTTTTACGTGCTGTGTGTATGTGTTAAAATATGCACTTTCTCTATGTAGACATATATGCGTCTTACGTGCAATGTGCACGTGTTGAAATATACACAATGTCTCTGTAGAAATATATGCGTTTTACCTGATGTGTGTATGTGTTGAATTATAGGTATTTTGTATGGAGAAATATATGCGTTTTATTTATCGGGTTTATAGAATATAAGCAAGAATTTTTCTTGAAAACATCATGACTTTTAGATTAGATCGGAAAATTTTCAAATATTGGCGCGTCCACCAAAATATCTTCCCTTTTTTGTTGAATACTCTCAGTAAAATATCTGACACCAGCTCTAGAATTAGACCCCTCCCACACTTCTGATGTTGTGTTATGTGTGAGGAAAGTTCAAAACTGCTCGTCTTGATCATCATATCTTGAGAAAGATAGAGGAACCATTTTGTTATTCAAACATGTCAATTTAGTAATTAACTCCAGACCGGATGTACATCACCGTTTCGCTATTTCAGCGTGAAATTATAGTGCTTATAAAAATGTACTATACAAAGCCTCTATAGAATTTTAGATTCCGATTAAAATGTATTATGGAATTCTTGTGAAGCTGGTAGTAAAATGACTACGGATTTAATTCTTTTACATTTTCCATATAATTAATTCCTGATTGTTTCTTCCTGCAGTAAAATTCCTACACCAGGAAATATTAGAAGCCTGAATCAAGTGTAATATCAATAAGGAAACTTTGTTCTAAGATGGTTTGATCTGTTTTGTTTCCAATATGTACTGAGCTCTCCGTAAGAGATACCAAAGCAGACCTTGCATGCGGTGTCACATCGGAGTATCAAAAGAGATTAGTGCATTAGGGGGTTGAAATGGAAGGTGGCCTCATGACCCCCAGGTGCAGAATCTCGCATTGTAGTATGTTAATGACATGTAAACTGGTATTCAACCAAGCTGACCTTATAATGTGCACAGCCGGGGCAGACGGACGACTGAGGTTATATAAGCGCCACATCTGAGAGGGAAATGCCGGTGTCTCTCACTTCCCCTCAAGAAGTTCCACGTTTGAAGCCTCACACATTCAGACTGACATTAACTAACAAATTTCAGGTGTGAATAAACAAGGATTTTGTATTCTTTCTTAAAATCATTAAGTAATAAAGTCACTAAGACGCAAGGGGTTATTGAATGTGAGAGAATATGATAAAAACATTATTATGGTGAGAGAACAATAAAAGAACATGAATTAATAAGACAGAGGATAACAATTGTGCTGTAACCTAGAGACAGTTACTGAATAGAATAATCAAACGAAGGATGGTAATGAATGATAATACTTAGGACAAGAACAACACATATAAGATCTGCCAGCGGCGCGTAGAAGTAGTAGTCAACTGCTAGAAGCGAGTCAGGTGAATTCCACAATGAATCTTTATCTACCAACCGCCCCACGCGGTCATATGTGGCACAAGGTCGAATTTAATGTGGGGTATCTGAGCCCGTAGGCTCGGCCAAAAATTCCCCGTAGACCCTGTATAAAACGACTTCGTGTAGCTATTTCCCGAGACGAGCCTCTGTCCTTCGACAGAGCCTCGTCTGGGGATCCTCCTTGCCCAGAGGCAGATAGTTTGAACAGCATACCTAGACACAAATCTCCAACTGCAGGATATCTACGAACTGCCCCACGCGGTCAGATGTGACACAAGGCCGAATTTGATGTAGGGTATCCGAGCCCGTAGGCTCGGCCAAAAATTCCCCGTAGACCTGGTATAAAATGGGGTCGTGTAGCTGTTTCCCGAGACGAGACTCTGCCTTTCGACATAGTCTCGTCTGGGGATCCTATCTGCCCGGAGGCAGAGACTTTGACCAGCACAGCTGGAGACTAATCTCCAACTGCAGACCAGCATACAGTCTGAATGGGGACATACCCGTTATCGTCCGTATGTATACTACAACAAATTGTCAGTGAATTTAAACTTTTGAAGATCAAAGATGAATGGAAAGCAAGAAACCGGAAGTGAATACCAGAAGCGGGAAGTGCGTGAAAACGATCTGTTAGCATAGAAATTACACTTACATATTTGAACTGTAAAATATTGTCAATACTTTTTAGTTTTACAACAATAAAGTTAAATTTTCATACATTAACAAATGGTAATATTAGCCGTTTCCCTAGAAGGAAACATTTGGCCAAGCAGCTTACATTGCTTTCGGTTGAAATTTATAAAATCTTTTTCTTAAAACAATTTTCATAAAATCAGGTTTCTCAAGTAGTCACATAAAGAATTAATTTCCCTGTCTTTCAATTTTGTCAAAACGTAGAGTACTCTTAGGTAATGGTAAGTGTAAGATGTGCCATGCGTGATACACGCTTAGCCGATCCTGTATCTTTCGATACATGACTGATGATGCAGATTTTTTCCCGCAGTTGTTTGCCATTTCTTTCTGCGGTAGACCAGTTGCCATCCAAGTATATAGAACCCGGTCTGTCCTGCCATTTACTATTATAAATTCTCTTCTTCATAACTGGAGAAGAAGAGGCGTCATACCTTTCCCGCGTAAGTGATTGCAATGGATTCGACTGGAATTCGAACTCGGCTCCCCGATTCCTCAATGAGAGCTGTTATCCATTACTCCACCGTGCCTCCTTTCTCCTAAACTAAATTTATTATGACTGATCCATACACCAAGGTATTTGAAATCTTTAGTATTGACTAATTCTCCATCCTGAATCGATTCAGGGTATACGCCATAACCAATTAACCTTTTATTCCAATTCCAAATTATTGTTTGGAAAGGTTTATCTCCAGTCCTTTTTCTTGGAACACTTGGTGGAGAATGTTGAAATTCTTGAAGATCATTTGTATTCCAATACCTAGGTCATCGGCATAGTCTCATAAGTATCATTATACCGGGTGCGAAATAGCGTAAAAAGAACAATATATTACCGTTAGTTTATTTATATTATTTATAGACCAATATCCTCATCTTTATTGTTATTATCACGTTTCGGCTATTAGTGTATTCAGTGACGTCGTAATTGAGAGCTCAAATCCTGAGTCGGGTGGTACAAAACACTGACCCATTAGAAACAGGGCAAAAATGAAGTCATTATTCCTACTGTATTTAATGTAGATTTCAAGATAGAAATTACTCGTATCAGTTTGACACAAGATCCAACTGGGAGAGTTCCAATGAAGATTAAACTTACTTTTGAGAAATAGAAATATTAATTAATAACAAGACCAATGGTTTGAATTTATAGTTTTCCTTCTCATAGATCGGTTACTACCCAATGTTATAGAACTCAGTCTGTTCTGCTATTTACCCACATCTTATTCGAGTGAGAAGAGATGGATCCATATCTTTCATACGTAAGTGATTGTAATGAATTCGACTGGAATTCGAACACGGCTCTCCGAATCATCTATCCGAGCCGCTATCCATTACTCAAGCTTAGCCTCCCGAGTACTACACTCTTCAAATGGAGGCTCAACTATTATCTCTCCGCCATATACTCAGAATCTCCACTTCCTGAGTTCCAATCTTACGTTTATATCACAAATCATTCAGTAACCCACTACCTCGAAAGGCTCTTGTGCCTTGTAATGAATGAACTTTAATAAAAAAAAAAGGGATTTCTCCTTGTTTTTAGTATGGCCCAGTTATTGTAATTTTGAATTCAATCTTTGTGCCGGTTAATACAGATTTAATCTTATTGGATAGAGGGCTAGCGGTAACTGAACAGTACTAAGAAG
>CAHIKZ030003194.1:1575000-1742500 GCA_903632075.3 Acanthosepion pharaonis
ACCCTAGCGGACGTAATTTAAGCTTTACTCCTGTGGATTGTTCTTGATTGGGACTTCATCACAGTAGCTAGGTAAGGGTAGATGCGATAGGTAACAATAAACTACAGAAGAACTCAATTTTGATCAATGCATTTAAGTATTGCATTAATATTTAAGCTTACCTTTTAAAAGTTCTACGTTAATTCTTCTGCTGCCACTTTATTTAAAGGTAATTTAATGTCCGTACAAACAATTATTTTTATTTCATGGATGACGTTCGTTGTATTTCGCAATTTATTTCCATTATTCCCAAATTAATTTCTAAGTTGTAAAAATTGTTATCGTACAAAAATTCGTCGGAAAATCACTCAAAAACATCGCCAAAACAATCGCAGTAATGAAAACTTGGGAATCCAAAATTTCAGGATTGTTTGTCCGAATCCGGCCAGGATTGCTTTTAATTTTCTCACAGAGTCAGCCTGATTCCAAAAGTCCATGATATGTTGGGATACGGTCTCTAGGAGTAAAGTTGAAAAAACGAAGAATTTTGTTTTCAAACACACACACATGCACATATATATTTGTATATGACATTATATATTCAGTATACATTATTTTCAGTATATTAGAAAGATGTTTTTTCATTATATCGTTGTTTCTATTAATTGATTTTCAATAAATTACTTTCCTATGTTTTATTCCCTTTCCATTGTTTTCCTTTAATATTATTAGTAGATGTATTTCTGGACATCTTCCAGTTCCTCGTCTTCTAATGTGATATTTCTTCCTGTTTTTGCGAGACAGAAATATTAAAATTAAAAATTGGCTTCTGTTTTTTAAATTCCTGTTCATTTTTAAGTCAACCTTGAGATTTTCTTTATTAGTATTAATTAGCAATTTTGTAATTCATCCATTGACGATATTAGTAAAATGCCATCATTGAATCGCAGATGGCCTAAATATTACCCCTCTATGTTTATTCTATTCCAGTTTATCTTCTGGAAGATTCTTTCACGCCATGCCTCAACCTGTCCATCTTTGTTTTTTCCTGTTATCTCGATTTATTGTAATATGTATTCATTATATCTTTTGCATTATTTCCGCTTAAGCCTACCGAGTTTACTTTCTTTTATGTGCAGTGTCTTTCAAAACCTAGGCAATCATGTCCCTCCACATCTTCCTGTCCATTGTAACTCTACCAGAGAAGCATCCGGTTACCAAATTTCAAATTACTGTTTATAAGCACTATCTTCGACGATTTTTCACGATCTTAACGTAAACGATGACAACATATAATGAAAATTCGACAGTTATTTAATACATTTTCTGTTTAATTTGAACATTGCTAACCAGACGTTTCTCTGTAGCTAAATGACAAATCAAATACCGGTTCCCATATAGGAATACAGGTTTGATTCCTCTCAGAGAACGCATATCTTAAAGGGAATTTCTTGAATATTCAGACCAGTAAATGTAACTAATACTGTTTAATTAAAAATAAAAAAATACTAAAATAATTTGTATCTATAAAAAATTAAGTATAAACAGAAAATATATTAAATAATCGTATATATATATATGTGTGTGTGTGTGTGTGTGTACTTTAAAAATCACGAAGTCAGTTGAATCCGCTTGCAACTGCAGAAATAAAATTAGATGCCCATTAAATGGGGCTTGTAAAACAGAAGATATAATTTATAAAGCAGAAGTAACAGATAAAATAAAAATAAAACGTACATAGGGTGTATGGAAGGGACTTTTAAGCGTAGATGTTATAGCCATAGGTCGTCATTTAAGCTAGCAAATCATAGATACTCTATGAAACTAGATGACCATGTGAGGAATTTAAAAGAAAAAAACAACAGGGATCCGTTTGTAAGGTGGAATTTAAAAAAAAAAAAAAAGAAGCAAAACCGTACAACAAAACAATAATATTTGTAATTTTTGCCAACAGGAAAAATTAGCGATTATCACATTTCCAAATCCAAAGAACCTTTTAAACCAGAAATTCGAACTTTTAATTCTTTGCTTACATATCAGAAAATTTTTCTGAAGTGCATATGAGGCTGGATAAAAAATTATTTGAACCCCACCAATACATTTACAATACACTTGCTTTTCTTTCTATTACCCTTCTTCTTCTTTTTCTTCTTCTTCTTCTCCTCCTTCTCCTCCTCCCCTTCTTCTTCTTCTTTTTCTTCTTCTTCTTCTTCTCCTCCTTCTCCTCCTCCCCTTCTTCTTCTTCTTCTTCTTCTTCCCTTCTTCTTCTCCTCCTTCTTCTTCTCCTCCTCCTCCCCTTCTTCTTCTTCTTCTTCACGTCCTCCTCCTCCCTAATTATTTTTGAAAATAATAACGTAGCGTCCTGACGTTAGGTGGTCATTTGATAAAAGTTGCCTGAGGAGACCGAAAAGTTGAAACCAAGGTAGTGAATTCAACTGACCTCCTGATTTTTATAGTTAAAAGCTCTTTCATGTTATTTTTACTTTTGTTTTTTGAAACGCGTATTGAGCACTTTTTATTACTACTGTTTCCTGGTCTGATTCAACTCTAACAATTTCACCTTTTATCCATTTTATATATATATATATATATATATATAGGTAACTATACTCGTCTCGAAAAACCTTCGAATTTTTGATTGCCAATAATCAAATCAATCTCGAAGGAAAAAAAGGTTTTAAAAAGAGAAAGAGTCAAGAACATGAAAGTCTGTCTAAAATATCGCCCAGATACAGGTTCAAAGCCCAAAGAAAAAAACCCGACACGAGTAAACAACTAACTAAAAAGAGCTCAATACAACCGTATAGCAGACCTAGTCAAACCTAGTTAGCCAGACAAACCTACCCATATATATATATATATATATATATATATATATATATATATATATATATATGAGAATATAGACAAAGGAAAAATGTTATGTAACGGCGCGAACTATCTTCTGTCTTCTTTAATCTTGTTCCTTTTTTGTACTTTTCCTCACGACTACTAAAGTTTTCTCATTCTCTTTCACTCTCTGTGAGCACCCCCCTCGTCCTAGTGGCATTATCGCCTTGCTAGGAACGGAATGATTAAAAATAGATAACCCTGCATACAACATTATAAAGAAGAAAAGCTTTTCGCATCCCCCTCTTCTGTACCTATTCTTGCATGCAACATCAACCCAACCGTAAAATATGAGCCAAGCTTTCCTCGGCGTTTCTTTGTCAAAAACATATTACTTAATTAGCCGCTTGCATCTTGGAGTTACGTCCATTGTTTGTCTCTTAAATTATCCGAGAAAGGCAAACTATACTTAGCCTTACCCTATCGCTCTCTGTTGATCCAACATTGGAACTGTCAAAATATATCGCTACCAAATACATATGTAATTTTTTTATACGTGTTTCATTACGGATTTTCCATCAAGGCGAATTCTATATACATCCATACACCATGAAATTAAATTCTGTCACATAACTTTCAGATAAACGCAAGGAAAAATTTATCTGCATATAAGCGATTAACTCGAGTTGTTCCTGTGTAAAGATTCTAATTTACCCGCAACCTTTCAAACTAACCCCCGGTAATCTGAAACCGATTTCTTATTACCACCGAAGGTTATCACAATTTTTTACGACCTTATCGCGATTAGAATTACCACCGTTCGCTGGTTTATTTAAATATAATACATTCATGGGGTTATAAATCATGGTCTTCTTTTATATCATATCTCTTCAGGGTTTAGACGATCATGGCTCTCCACCTTTTCCTTCGCTTAGACTGGTGCCCATCCAAGGCTAGAGCACCTTGTCTACTTTAGAATTTTAGTTTTATAGATTATGTAAATACAAAGAAGAATCTGCAATGCCATTGGTTCTGACCTGGCATCTCGGCTTCAGTTATTTTTCAGCCGCCGGAACCTAGCTTTTCTGTGCCTTTACTGTAAATATTTTGATGGCGATTGTTCTGGTGAGCTCTCCTTTTTCGAACTTCAATTTAACTCCAGTGCTAGATTATCAGCCAGGTCATATCATTTTACAGTTTAAATTACTAGATGCAACCGTAAGTTCTATGTTAAGAGTTTCTTCTCTCACGCTTATTACTTGTAGAACTCTCTTCCGAATTCATGCTTTCCAGTCAACCTTCAAAAATTTAAATTTTTTTTTTGCCTTCTTAATTCTTGTTTTAGTATTGTTTTTTTTTTCTCCTTAATAGTATTTTCGTTTTGTCATATTCACACTCAATAACTCCTTGTATGTTAGTGGCTTTCTTGCCTTGCTTGGGGTGAAATGATTAAAAAATATCATACATGATAGATGAATTAATGATACCCCGCCGATTAATAGTTTTTTTTTTCTGTCAATAATGAAGTCTTATCTACTGTTTGGACTTCAGAATTGCCCTTCACTTTTGACTGGTTGTCAAGACTACAGATTTAGGTCTACCCTACTATATAACCCATTTTCTACTAATTAAAAACCAAGCTCTTTCACAGTATGGGAGATCATAGGTCCCACCAAATTACATGTGAAATGTCATGACTTCTTAGAAAAGATGATGGAGTGGTTTTCGTTTGATTTCTTCACGGTTTGGAATTAAATTTTTTTTTTCTCGCAGAGATTGGTTGTTTGCTATGATGGAGATCAGATAGACGTCTTTCTCAAGAATATTTGCACGAAACTGAAGGCAGAATGTTAAATTTTTTTTTTTCTCGCAGAGATTGGTTGTTTTGCTATGATGGAGACTGATAGACGTCTTTCTCAAGAATATTTGCACGAAACTGAAGGCAGAATGTTAAATTTTTTTTTTCTCGCAGAGATTGGTTGTTTGCTATGATGGAGATCAGATAGACGTCTTTCTCAAGAATATTTGCACGAAACTGAAGGCAGAATGTTAAATTTTTTTTTTTTCTCGCAGAGATTGGTTGTTTACTATGATGGAGATCAGATAGACGTCTTTCTCCAAGAATATTTGCACGAAACTGAAGGCAGAATGTTAAATTTTTTTTCTCGCAGGATTGATTTGTTTCTGCGATGGAGATCAGATAGACGTCTTTCTCAAGAATATTTGCACGAAACTGAAGGCAGAATGTTAATTTTTTTTTCGCAGGGGAGATTGGTTGTTTGCTATGATGGAGATCTCGTCTTTCTCAAGAATAGATTGGCAGAATGTTTTTTTTTTTCCGCAGAGATTGGTTGTTTGCTGATATGATGGAGATCAGATGCAGACGTCTTTCTCAAGAATATTTGCACGAAACCGAAGGCAGAATGTTAAATTTTTTTTCTCGCAGATTGGATTTGTTGCTATGATGGAGATCAGATAGACGTTTTTCAAGAATTTTGCACGAAACTGAAGGCAGAATGTTAAATTTTTTTTTCTCGCAGAGATTGGTTGTTTGCTATGATGGAGATCAGATAGACGTCTTTCTCAAGAATATTTGCACGAAAACTGAAGGCAGAATGTTAAATTTTTTTTTCTCGCAGAGATTGGTTGTTTGCTATGATGGAGATCAGATAGACGTCTTTCTCAAGAATATTTGCACGAAACTGAAGGCAGAATGTTAAATTTTTTTTTCTCGAGATTATTTGTTTGCTATGATGGAGATCAGATAGACGTCTTTCTCAAGAATATTTGCACGAAACTGAAGGCAGAATGTTAAATTTTTTTTCGCAAATTGGTTGTTTTTTTTTTCAAGAATATTTCGAAACTGAAGGAAGTTAAATTGGATTGGTTGTTTTACTATGATGGAGATCAGATAGACGTCTTTTCAAGAATATTTGCACGAAACTGAAGGCAGAATGTTAAATTTTTTTCTCGCAGAGATTGGTTGTTTGCAAGAATATTTGCACGAAACCGAATGCAGAATGTTAAATCAGATATTGGACGTTTTCATATAGACGAATATTTGCACGAAACTGAAGGCAGAATGTTAAATTTTTTTTCTCGCAGAGATTGGTTGTTTGCTATGATGGAGATCAGATAGACGTCTTTCTCAAGAATATTTGCACGAAACCAGAATGTTAAATTTTTTTTTTTTTTTTCTCGCTATGATGGAGATTGGTTGTTTGAAACTGAAGGCAGAATGATGGAGATCATGATGGAGACGTCTTTCTCAAGAATATTTGCACGAAACTGAAGGCAGAATGTTAAATTTTTTTTTCTCGCAGAGATTGGTTGTTTGCTATGATGGAGATCAGATAGACGTCTTTTCTCAAGAATATTTGCAATGAAACTGAAGGCAGAATGTTAAATTTTTTTTTCTCGCAGAGATTGGTTGTTTGCTATGATGGAGATCAGATAACGTCTTTCTCAAGAATATTTGCAGGAAACTGAAGGCAGAATGTTAAATTTTTTTTTCTCGCAGAGATTGGTTGTTTGCTATGATGGAGATCAGATAGACGTCTTTCTCTCAAGAATATTTTTTGAAACTGAAGGCAGAATGTTAAATTTTTTTTCTCGCAGAGATTGGTTGTTTGCTATGATGGAGATCAGATAGACGTCTTTCTCAAGAATATTTGCACGAAACTGAAGGCAGAATGTTAATTTTTTTTTCTCGCAGGAGATTGGTTGTTTTTTTTCTCTGAAGGCAGAGTTAATTTTTTTTTTGGATTGTTTCGGTTATGATGGAGATCAGATAGACGTCTTTCTCAAGAAGGCAGAAAGCAAAATTTTGCAGAGATTGGTTGTTTGCTATGAAACTGAAGGCATGTTTTTCTCAAGAATGCAATGAAATTTTTTTTTTCTCGCAGAGATTGGTTGTTTTGTTTGAAGGCAGAATGGAGATCTATGATAGAACGTCTTTCTCAAGAATATTTGCACGAAACTGAAGGCAGAATGTTAAATTTTTTTTCTTCTCAGAGATTGGTTGTTTGCTATGATGGAGATCAGATAGACGTCTTTTCAAGAATATTTGCACGAAACTGAAGGCAGAATGTTAAATTTTTTTTCTCGCAGAGATTGGTTGTTTGCTATGATGGAGATCAGATAGACGTCTTTCTCAAGAATATTTGCACGAAACTGAAGCAGAATGTTAAATTTTTTCTCGCAGAAACATGATGGAGATCAGATAGACGTCTTCTTTCTCAAGAATATTTGCACGAAACTGAAGGCAGCAGAATGTTAAATTTTTTTTTTCTCGCAGAGATTGGTTGTTTGCTATGATGGAGATCAGATAGACGTCTTTTCAAGAATATTTTGCACGAAACTGAAGGCAGAATGTTAAATTTTTTTTTTCGCAGAGATTGGTTGTCGCTATGATGGAGATCAGATAGACGTCTTTCTCAAGAATATTTGCACGAAACTGAAGGCAGAATGTTAAATTTTTTTCTCGTAGAGATTGGTTGTTTGCTATGATGGAGATCAGATGAGAATATCAAAACGTCTTTCTCAAGAATATTTTGCACGAAACTGAAGGCAGAATGTTAAATTTTTTTTTTTCTCGCAGAGATTGGTTGTTTGCTATGATGGAGATCAGATAGACGTCTTTCTCAAGAATATTTGCACGAAACTGAAGGCAGAATGTTAAATTTTTTTTCTCGCAGAGATTGGTTGTTTGCTATGATGGAGATCAGATAGACGTCTTTCTCAAGAATATTTGCACGAAACTGAAGGCAGAATGTTAAATTTTTTTCTCGCAGAGATTGGTTGTTTGCTATGATGGAGATCAGATAGACGTCTTTCTCAAGAATATTTGCACGAGGCAGAATGTTAAATTTTTTCTCGCAGAGAATGGAGATCAGATAGACGTCTTTCTCAAGAATATTTGAAACTGAAGGCAGAATGTTAAATTTTTTTTTCTCGCAGAGATTGGTTGTTTGCTATGATGGAGATCAGATAGACGTCTTTCAAGAATATTTGCGAAAACGAAACTGATTGGTTGCTATCGGATGGAATGTTAGATAGACGTCTTTTTTTCTCGCTGGAAGGCAGAATGTTTTTTTTTTCTCGCAGAGATTGGTTGTTTGCTATGATGGAGATCAGATAGACGTCTTTCTCAAGAATATTTGCACGAAACTGAAGGCAGAATGTTAAATTTTTTTTTTTTTTCTCGCAGAGATTGGTTTGTTTGATCAGATATGATGGAGATCAGATAGACGTCTTTCTCAAGAATATTTGCACGAAACTGAAGGCAGAATGTTAAATTTTTTTTTCTCGCAGAGGTTGTTTTAAGGTGATGGAGAGATAGACGTCTTTCAAGATTGAAGGCAGAATGTTAAATTTTTTTCTCGCAGAGATTTTGTTTATGATGGAGATCAGATAGACGTCTTTCTCAAGAATATTTGCACGAAACTGAAGGCAGAATGTTAAATTTTTTTTCTCGCAGAGATTGGTTGTTTGCTATGATGGAGATCAGATAGACGTCTTTCTCAAGAATATTTGCAATGAAACTGAAGGCAGAATGTTAAATTTTTTTTCTCTCAGAGATTGGTTGTTTGCTATGATGGAGATCAGATAGACGTCTTTCTCAAGAATATTTTGAAACTGAAGGCAGAATGTTAAATTTTTTTTTTCGCAGAGATTGGTTGTTTGCTATGATGGAGATCAGATAGACGTCTTTCTCAAGAATATTTGCACGAAACTGAAGGCAGAATGTTAAATTTTTTTTTTTTTCTCGCAGAGATTGGTTGTTTGCTATGATGGAGATCAGATAGGACGTCTTTCTCAAGAATATTTTCACGAAACTGAAGGCAGAATGTTAAATTTTTTTTTTCTCGCAGAGATTGGTTGTTTTGCTATGATGGAGATCAGATAAGACGTCTTTCTCAAGAATATTTGCACGAAACTGAAGGCAGAATGTTAATTTTTTTTTTCAGAGATTGGTTGTTTGCTATGATGAGATCAGATAGACGTCCCTTTCAAGAATATTTTGAAGGCAGGTTGTTGTTTATGATGGAGATCAGATAGACGTCTTTCTCAAGAATATTTGCACGAAACTGAAGGCAGAATGTTAAATTTTTTTTCTCGCAGAGAGATTGGTTGTTTTGATGGAGATCAGATAGACGTCTTTCTCAAGAATATTTTGCTATGAGGACGAAACTGAAATTTGCAGAATGTTATTTTTTTTTTTCTCTCAGAGATTGTTGTTTGTTTGATGGAGATGATGACGTCTTTTCAAGAATATTTGCACGAAAAGAAGGCAGAATGTTAATTTTTTTTTTTCGCAGAGATTGGTTGTTTGCTGTGAAGAATAGGATTTTTCAAGAATATTTGCACGAAACTGAAGGCAGAATGTTAAATTTTTTTTTTCGCAGAGATTGGTTTGCTATGATGGAGATCAGATAGGACGTCTTTCTCAAGAATATTTGCACGAAACTGAAGGCAGAATGTTAAATTTTTTTTTCGCAGAGATTGGTTGTTTGCTATGATGGAGATCAGATAGACGTCTTTCTCAAGAATATTTGCACGAAACTGAAGGCAGAATGTTAAATTTTTTTTTCTCGCAGAGATTGGTTGTTTGCTATGATGGAGATCAGATAGACGTCTTTCTCAAGAATATTTGCATGAAACTGAAGGCAGAATGTTAAATTTTTTTTCTCGCAGAGATTGGTTGTTTGCTATGATGGAGATCAGATAGACGTCTTTCCTCAAGAATATTTGCTGAAACTGAAGGCAGAATCGCAGAGATTGGTTGTTTTATGATGGAGATCAGAACGTCTTTTCAAAGAATATTTTTTTGAAACTGAAGGCAGAATGTTAAATTTTTTTTTTTCTCAGAGAGATTGATTTGTTTGCTATGATGGATCGCAGAGATTGGTTGTTTCAGATGGAGTCGTCTTTCTCAAGAATATTTGCACGAAACTGAAGGCAGAATGTTAAATTTTTTTTCTCGCAGAGATTGGTTGTTGCTATGATGGAGATCAGATAGACGTTTTTTCTCAAGAATATTTGCGATACGAAACTGAAGGCAGAATGTTAAATTTTTTTTCTCTCGAGATTGGTTGTTTGCTATGATGGAGATCAGATAGACGTCTTTCTCAAGAATATTTGCACGAAACTGAAGGCAGAATGTTAAATTTTTTTTTTTTTTTCTCGCAGAGATTGGTTGTTTTGCTATGATGGAGATCGATAGAGATTTGCACGAAAGACGTCTTTCTCAAGAATATTTTCAAGAATATTTGCAATGAAACTGAAGGCAGAATGTTAAATTTTTTTTTTTCTCGCAGAGATTGGTTGTTTGCTATGATGGAGATCAGATAGACGTCTTTCTCAAGAATATTTGCAATGGAAATGAAGGCAGAATGTTAAATTTTTTTTTCTCGCAGAGATTGGTTGTTTGCTATGATGGAGATCAGATAGACGTCTTTCTCAAGAATATTTGCACGAAACTGAAGGCAGAATGTTAAATTTTTTTTTTTCTCGCAGAGATTGGTTGTTTGCTATGATGGAGATCAGATAGACGTCTTTCTCAAGAATATTTGCACGAAACTGAAGGCAGAATGTTAAATTTTTTTCTCGCAGAGATTGGTTGTTTGCTATGATGGGATCAGATAGACGTCTTTTCAAGAATATTTGCACGAAACTGAAGGCAGCAGAATGTTAAATTTTTTTTTCGCAGAGATTGGTTGTTTGCTATGATGAGATCAGATAGACGTCTTCTCAAGAATATTTTGCACGAAACTGAAGGCAGAATGTTAAATTTTTTTTTTCTCTCAGAGATTGGTTGTTTGCTATGATGGAGATCAGATAGACGTCTTTCTCAAGAATATTTGCACGAAACTGAAGGCAGAATGTTAAATTTTTTTTCTCGCAGAGATTGGTTGTTTTGCTGATGGAGATCAGATAGACGTCTTTCTCAAGAATATTTGCACGAAAACTGAAGGCAGAATGGTTTTTTTTTTTTTCTCGCAGAGATTGGTTGTTTGCTGATGGAGATGACGAGGAATATCACGAAACTGAAGGCAGAATGTTAAATTTTTTTTCTCGCAGAGATTGTTGTTTGTTATGATGGAGATCTTTCTCAAGAATATTTGCACGAAACTGAAGGCAGAATGTTAAATTTTTTTTTTCTCGCAGAGATTGGTTGTTTGCTATGATGGAGATCAGATAGACGTCTTTCTCAAGAATATTTGCACGAAACTGAAGGCAGAATGTTAAATTTTTTTTTTCTCGCAGAGATTGGTTGTTTGCTATGATGGAGATCAGATAGACGTCTTTCTCAAGAATATTTGCACGAAACTGAAGGCAGAATGTTATTTTTTTTTTTCTCGCAGAGATTGGTTGTTTGCTATGATGGAGATCAGATAGACGTCTTTCTCAAGAAATATTTTTTTTCTCGCAGAGAACTGAAGAGATCAGAATCAAGAATATTTGCACGAAACCGAAGGCAGAATTTTTTTTTTTCTCGCAGAGATTGGTTGTTTGCTATGATGGAGATCAGATAGACGTCTTTCTCAAGAATATTTGCACGAAACTGAAGGCAGAATGTTAAATTTTTTTTCTCGCAGAGATTGGTTGGTTTTGCTATGATGGAGATCAGATAGACGTCTTTCTCAAGAATATTTGCACGAAACTGAAACAGAAGGCAGAATGTTAAATTTTTTTTCTCGAAACTGAAGGCAGAATGTTAAATTTTTTTTCCGCAGAGATTGTTTGCTATGATGGAGATCAGATAGACGTCTTTCAAGAATATTTGCACGAAACTGAAGGCAGAATGTTAAATTTTTTTTTCTCGCAGAGATTGGTTGTTTGCTATGATGGATCAGATAGACGTCTTTCTCAAAAATATTTGCACGAAACCGAAGGCAGAATGTTGATTTTTTTTTTTTTTTTTTCGCAGAGAATTTAAATTTTTCTAGAGATTGGTTGGAGATCAGATCAGATAGACGTCTTTCTCAAGAATATTTAATGAAACTGAAGGCAGAATGTTAATTTTTTTTTCTCACAGATTGGTTGTTTGCCTATGATGGAGATCAGATAGACGTCTTTCTCAAGAATATTTGCACGAAACTGAAGGCAGAATGTTAAATTTTTTTTTTTTTCTCGCAGAGATTGGTTGTTTTGCTATGATGGAGATCAGATAGACGTCTTTCTCAAGAATATTTGCACGAAACTGAAGGCAGAATGTTAAATTTTTTTTTTTCTCTCAGAGATTGGTTGTTTATGGTGATGGAGATCAGATAGACGTCTTTCTCACGGTAATGAAACTGAAGGCAGAATGTTAAATTTTTTTTTTCTGATTGGTTGTTTGCTTATGAATCAGATAGATTTTTTTTTGCACGAAACTGGAAGGCAGAATGTTAATTGGTTGTTTGCTATGATGGAGATCAGATAGACGTCTTTCTCAAGAATATTTGCACACGAAACTGAAGGCAGAATGTTAAATTTTTTTCTCGCAGAGATTGGTTGTTTGCTATGATGGAGATCAGATAGACGTCTTTCAAGAATATTTGCACGAAACTGAAGGCAGAATGTTAAATTTTTTTTTTCTCAGAGATTGGTTGTTTGCTATGATGGAGATCAGATGAACGTCTTTCTCAAGAATATTTGCACGAAACTGAAGGCAGAATGTTAAATTTTTTTTTCTCTCAGAGATTGGTTGTTTGCTATGATGGAGATCAGATAGAGCGTCTTTCAAGAATATTTGCACGAAATCAGCAGAATGTTAATTTTTTTTTTTTCTCGCAGAATGGTTAAATTTTTTTTTCTCACTAGAGATTGGTTGTTTGCTATGATGGAGATCAGATAGCGTCTTTCTCAGAATATTTGCACGAAACTGAAGGCAGAATGTTAAATTTTTTTCTCGCAGCGATTGGTTGTTTGCTTATGATGGAATCAGATAGACGTCTTTCTCAAGAATATTTGCACGAAACTGAGCGCAGAATGTTAAATTTTTTTCTCGCAGAGATTGGTTGTTTGCTATGAGGAGATCAGAATAGAACGTCTTTCTCAGAGAATATTTGGCGGAGGAGATCAGATAGAAACTGAATGAAACTGAATGTTAAATTTTTTTTCTCGCAGAGATTGGTTGTTTGCTATGATGGAGATCAGATAGACGTCTTTTCAAGAATATTTGCACGAAAAACTGAAGGCAGAGATATTAAATTTTTTTTTGCAATGAAACTGGAAGGCAGAATGTTAAATTTTTTTGGTTGTTTTTTATGATGGAGATCAGATAGACGTCTTTCTCAAGAATATTTGCACGAAACTGAAGGCAGAATGTTAAATTTTTTTTTTGATCGCAGATTGGTTTGTTTGCTGAAGGCAATGTTAAATGGAGATCAGATGGAGAACGTCTTTCTCAAGAATATTTGCACGAAACTGAAGGCAGAATATTTAAATTTTTTTTTTTTTTCTATGATGGAGATTGGTCTTTCTCAGAATATTTAAGGTGATGGAGATTTTTTTTCTCAGATGACGTCTTTCTCAAGAATATTTCACGAAACTGAAGGCAGAATGTTAAATTTTTTTTTCTCGCAGAGATTGGTTGTTTTGCTATGATGGAGATCGGGCGTCTTTCTCAAGAATATTTTCACGAAACTGAAGGCAGAATGTTAAATTTTTTTTTTCGCAGAGATTGGTTGTTTGCTATGATGGAGATCAGACGTCTTTCTCAAGAATATTTGCATGAAACTGAAGGCAGAATGTTAAATTTTTTTTTCTCGCAGAGATTGGTTGTTTTGCTATGATGGAGATCAGATGACGTCTTCTCAAGAATATTTGCACGAAACTGAAGGCAGAATGTTAAATTTTTTTTTCTCGCAGAGATTGGTTGTTTTATATGATGGAGATCAGATAGACGTCTTTCTCAAGAAATATTTGCACGAAACTGGAAGCCAGAATGTTAAATTTTTTTTCTCGCAGCGATTGTTGTTTGCTATGATGGAGATCAGAGGACGTCTTTCTCAAGAATATTTCACGAAACTGAAGGCAGAATAAATTTTTTTTGCATTGGAGATCGCAGAGATTAACGTCTTTGAAGGCAAGAATAATGTTAAATTTTTTTTTCTCGCAGAGATTGGTTGTTTGCTATGAGGAGATCAGATAGACGTCTTTCTCAAGAATATTTTGAAACTGAAGGCAGAATGTTAATTTTTTTTTCTCGCAGAGATTGGAGTTAGACGTTTGAATATTTGACGAAACTGAAGGCAGATCAGATTTTTTTCTTTCTCATGGAGAATATTTATTTGCACGAAACTGAAGGCAGAATGTTAAATTTTTTTTTCTCGCAGAGATTGGTTGTTTGCTATGATGGAGATCAGATAGACGTCTTTCTCAAGAATATTTGCACGAAAAACTGAAGGCAGAATGTTACGTTTTTTTTCTCTCAGAGATTGATTTGTTTGCTATGATGGAGATCAGATAGACGTCTTTCTCAAGAATATTTGCACGAAACTGAAACAGAATGTTAAATGTAAATTTTTTTTTCTCTGAAGGCAGAATGTTAAATTTTTTTTTTCGTAGCATTGGTTGTTTGCTATGATGGAGATCAGATAGACGTCTTTTCTCAAAATTTTTTTCTCGCAAGAGATTTGCACAAGAATACTGAAACTGAAGGCAGAATGTTAAATTTTTTTTTCTCGCAGAGATTGGTTGTTTGCTATGAGGAGATTGGTTGTTTGAAAAAACTGAAGGCAGAATGATGGAGATCAGATAGACGTCTTTCTCAAGAATATTTGCACGAAACTGAAGGCAGAATGTTAAATTTTTTTTTTTTTTTTTCTATGATGGAGATCAGATAGACTTTTCTCAAGAATATTTTGAAACCGAAGGCAGAAAAGTTAAATTTTTTTTTCGCAGCGATTGGTTGTTTGCTATGATGGAGATCAGATAGACGTCTTTCTCAAGAATATTTGCACGAAAAACTGAAGGCAGAATGTTAAATTTTTTTCTCGCAGCAGAGATTGGTTGTTTGCTATGATGGAGATCAGATAGACGTTTTTCAAGAATATTTGCACGAAACTGAAGGCAGAATGTTAAATTTTTTTTTCTCGCAGAGATTGGTTGTTTGCTATGATGGAGATCAGATGAACGTCTTTCTCAAGAATATTTGCATGAAACTGAAGGCAGAATATTAAATTTTTTTTTTTTTTTTCTCGCAGAGATTGGTTGTTTGCTATGATGGAGAGAGCGTTTTTCAAGAATATTTGACGTGAAGGCAGAATGTTAAATTTTTTTTTTTCTCGCAGAGATTGGTTGTTTGCTATGATGGAATCAGAGGAACTCAAGAAAGGCACGAAACTGTTGAATGTTTTTTTTTTCTCGCGCAGAGATTGGTTGTTTGCTATGATGGAGATCAGATAGACGTCTTTCTCAAGAATATTTGGTACTGAAACTGAAGGCAGATTTGTTAAATTTTTTTTTCTCGCAGAGATTGGTTGTTTTGCTATGATGGAGATCAGATAGACGTCTTTCTCAAGAATATTTGCACGAAAAACTGAAGGCAGAATGTTAAATTTTTTTTCTCAGAGATTGGTTGTTTGCTATGATGGAGATCAGATAGACGTCTTTCTCAAGAATATTTGCACGAAACTGAAGGCAGAATGTTAAATTTTTTTCTCGCAGAGATTGGTTTGTTTGCTATGATGGAGATCAGATGAGACGTCTTTCTCAAGAATATTTGCACGAAACTGAAGGCAGAATGTTAATTTTTTTTTCTCGCAGAGATTGGTTGTTTGCTATGATGGATCAGATAGACGTCTTTCTCAAGAATATTTGCACGAAACTGAAGGCAGAATGTTAAATTTTTTTTCGCAGAGATTGGTTGTTTGCTATGATGGAGATCAGATAGACGTCTTTCTCAAGAATATTTGCACAGAAAACTGAAGGCAGAATGTTAAATTTTTTTTTTCTCGCAGATTATTGGTTGTTTGCTATGATGGAGATCAGATGAACGTCTTTCTCAAGAATATTTGCACTAACGAAAAACTGAAGGCAGAATGTTAAATTTTTTTTCTCGCAGAGATTGGTTGTTGCTATGATGGAGATCAGATAGACGTCTTTCTCAAGAATATTTGCACGAAAACTGAAGGCAGAATGTTAAATTTTTTTTCTCTCAGAGATTGGTTGTTTGCTATGATGGAGATCAGATAGACGTCTTTCTCAAGAATATTTGCACAAATGAATTTTAAAATTTTTTTTTTCTCGCAGAAGTTTGTTTGTTGCTATGATGGATCAGATAGCGTCTTTCTTAAGAACGAACAGAATGAATTTTTTTCTCGCAGAGATTGGTTGTTTGCTATGGGGAGATCAGATAGACGTCTTTCTCAAGAATATTTGCACGAAACTGAAGGCAGAATGTTAAATTTTTTTCTTCTAGAGATTGGTTGTTTATATGATGGAGATCAGATATTTGAACGTCAGAATGTTAAATTTTTTTTTTTCTAAATGGAGATAGCGTCTTTTCAAGAAGGCTGAAGGCAGAATGTTAAATTTTTTTTTCTCGCAGAGATTGGTTGTTTGCTATGAGGAGATCAGATGATACGTCTTTCTCAAGAATATTTTGCACGAAACTGAGGCAGAATGTTAAATTTTTTTTTTTTCTCGCAGAGATTGGTTGTTTTGCTATGATGGAGATCAGATAGACGTCTTTCTCAAGAATATTTGCACGAAACTGAAGGCAGAATGTTAAATTTTTTCTCGTAAGAGATTGGTTGTTTTCTATGATGGAGATCAGAGGACGTCTTTCTCAAGAATATTTGGTAAAGGCAGAATGTTAAATTTTTTTTTTCTCGCAGAGATTGGTTGTTTGCTGATGGAGATCAGATAGACGTCTTTTCTCAAGAATATTTGCACGAAACTGAAGGCAGAATGTTAAATTTTTTTTCTCAGAGATTGGTTGTTTGCTATGATGGAGATCATGTAGACGTCTTTCTCAAGAATATTTGCACGAAACTGAAGGCAGAATGTTAAATTTTTTTTCGCTCGATGGAGACTGATAGGAGATTGGTTGTTTTTATATGATGGAGATCAGATAGACGTCTTTCTCAAGAATATTTGCACGAAACTGAAGGCAGAATGTTAAATTTTTTTTTTCTCGCAGAGATTGGTTGTTTGCTATGATGGAGATCAGATAGACGTCTTTCTTCAGAATATTTGCATGAAACTGAAGGCAGAATGTTAATTTTTTTTTTTCTCGCAAATTGGTTGTTGCTATGATGGAGATCAGATGAACGTCTTTTCAAGAATATTTTAACGAAACTGAAGGCAGAATGTTAAATTTTTTCTCGCAGAGATTGGTTGTTTGCTATGATGGAGATCGATAGACGTCTTTCTCAAGAATATTTACGAAACACAGAATGTTAAACTCAGAGAATGAGCAGAATGTTAAAGATTTTTTTTTTTTCTGCAGAGATTGGTTGTTTACTATGATGGAGATCAGATAGACGTCTTTCTCAAGAATATTTGCACGAAACTGAAGGCAGAATGTTAATTTTTTTTCTCGCAGAGATTGGTTGTTTGCTATGATGGAGATCAGATAGACGTCTTTCAAGAAGAATATTTGCATGAAACTGAAGGCAGAATGTTAAATTTTTTTTTTCTCGCAGAGATTGATTTGTTTGCTATGATGGAGGATCAGATAGACGTCTTTCTCAAGAATATTTGCACGAAACTGAAGGCAGAATGATAAATTTTTTTTTCTCTCAGAGATTGGTTGTTTGCTATGATGGAGATCAGATAGACGTCTTTCTCAGAATATTGCACGAAACTGAAGGCAGAATGTTAAAATTTTTTTCTCGCAGAGATTAGATGATGGAGATCAGATAGACGTCTTTTCTCAAGAATATTTGCACGAAACTGAAGGCAGAATGTTAAATTTTTTTTTTCTCGCAGAGATTGGTTGTTTGCTATGATGGAGGATCAGATAGCCGTCTTTCTCAGAATGTTAAATTTTTTTTTGCAGAGACGATGGAGACTGATAGACGCAGAATATTTAAATTTTTTTTCTCCGCAGAGATTGGTTGTTTGCTATGATGGAGATCAGATGAAACCGCGTCTTTCTCAAGAATATTTGCACAAATGAAACTGAAGGCAGAATGTTAAATTTTTTTTTTCAGATGATGGAGATCAGATAACGTCTTTCTCAAGAATATTTGCACGGAAACTGAAGGCAGAATTTTTTTTTTTCTCGCAGAGATTGGTTGTTGCTATGATGGAGATCAGATAGACGTCTTTCTCTGAAAGAATGTTAAATTTTTTTCGCAGAGATTATGTTGTTTACCGATGGAGCTTCGATAGGCAGAATGTTAGAATTTTTTTTCTCGCAGAGATTGGTTGTTTGCTATGATGGAGATCAGGACGTCTTTCTCAAGAATACGTCGAAACTTTGCAGAATGTTAAATTATTTTTCTCTCAATTATTTGCTATGATGGAGATCAGATAGAACAAAGAATATTTGGGTAATGAAATTTTTTTTTGTTTTTTCTCGCAGAGATTGGTTGTTTGCTATGATGGAGATCAGATAGAAATCTTTCTCAGAATATTTTTGAAACTAAGAAGGCAGAATGTTAATTTTTTTCTCGCAAGGGAATTGGTTATTTTACTATGATGGAGATCAGATAGACGTCTTTCTCAAGAATATTTACGAAACTGAAGGCAGAATGTTAAATTTTTCTCGCAGGGAATTTTTTTTGCTATGATGGAGATCAGATTGACGTCTTTCTGAATATTTTTTGTTAAATTTTTTTCTCTCAAGAGATTGGTTGGATGGAGATCAGATAGACGTCTTTCTCAAGAATATTTGCACGAAACTGAAAGGGCAGAATGTCTAAAATTTTTTCTGATCAGAGAACGTCTTTGTTTGCTAGCTGAAGGCAGAATGTTAAATTTTTTTTCAGATGAGATTGGTCTTTCTGGAATCAGACGTCTCTGAGAATAACTGAACTGAAGGCAGAATATTAATTTTTTTTCTCACCAGAGTTGGTTTGTTTGCTATGATGGAGATCAGATGGACGTATTTCTCAAGAATATTTGCACGAAACTGAAGGCAGAATGTTAAATTTTTTTCTCGCAGAGATTGGATTTGTTTGCTATGATGGAGATCAGATAGACGTCTTTTCAGAAGAATATTGCACGAAACTGAAGGCAGAATGTTAAATTTTTTTCTCGCAGAGAGGTGATGATGGAATCAGATAGACGTCTTTTTCTCAAGAATATTTGCACAAAACTGAAGGCAGAATGTTAAATTAGCATTGGTTTGTTTGCTATGATGGAGATCAGATAGACGTCTTTCTCAAGAATATTTGCACGAAACTGAAGGCAGAATGTTAAATTTTTTTTCTCGCAGAGATTGGTTGTTTTGCTATGATGGAGATCAGATAGACGTCTTTTCTCAAGAATATTTGTAACGAAACTGAAGGCAGAATGTTAAATCTCTTTTTTTTTCTCGCAGAGATTGGTTGTTTTGCTATGATGGAGATCAGATAGACGTCTTTCTCAAGAATATTTGCACGAAACTGAAGGCAGAATGTTAAATTTTTTTTTCTCGCAGAGATTGGTTGTTTGCTATGATGGAGATCAGATAGACGTCTTTCTCAAGAATATTTGCACGAAACTGAAGGCAGAATGTTAAATTTTTTTTTCTCGCAGAGATTCTTTTTGTTTGCTATGATGGAGATCAGATAGACGTCTTTCTCAGAATATTTGCACGAAACTGAAGGCAGAATGTTAAATTTTTTTTTCTCTCAGAATTGGTTGTTTGCTATGATGGAGATCAGATAGACGAATCTTTTCAAGAATGTTATTTTTTATTTTGCTATTGATCACGAAAAACTGAAGGCAGAATGTTAAATTTTTTTCGTAGAGATTGGTTGTTTGCTATGATGGAGATCCAGATAGACGTCTTTCTCAAGAATATTTGCACGAAACTGAAGGCAGAATGTTAAATTTTTTTTTTTTCTCGCAGAGATTGGTTGTTTGCTATGATGGAGATCAGATAGACGTCTTTTCAAGAATATTTGCACGAAACTGAAGGCAGAATGTTAAATTTTTTTTTTTTCTCGCAGAGATTGGTTGTTTAAGAATATTTACGATGGGAGGGATTGGTTGTTTCAGATAGACGTCTTTCTCAAGAATATTTGCAATGAAACTGAAGGCAGAATGTTAAATTTTTTTTTTTTTTTTCTCGCAGAGATTGGTTGTTTGCTATGATGGAGATCAGCGAGAATATTTGCACGAAACTGAAGAGAAGGCAGAATGTTAAATTTTTTTTCTCAAGAATATGATGGAGATCTGATGTCTTTCTCAGAATACTGAAGGCAGAATGTTAAATTTTTTTTTCTTGGTTGTTTGCTATGATGGAGATGATAGACGTCTTTCTCAAGAATATTTGCACGAAACTGAAGGCAGAATGTTAAATTTTTTTCTCGCAGAGATTGGTTGTTTGCTATGATGGAGATCAGATAGACGTCTTTCTCAAGAATATTTGGTACTGAAACTGGAAGGCAGAATGTTAAATTTTTTTTCTCGCAGAGATTGGTTGTTTGCTATGATGGAGATCAGATAGACGTCTTTCTCAAGAATATTTGCACGAAACTGAAGGCAGAATGTTAAATTTTTTTTCTCGCAGAGATTGGTTGTTTTGCTATGATGGAGATCAGATAGACGTCTTTCTCAAGAATATTTAAAATGAAACTGAAGGCAGAATGTTAAATTTTTTTTTCTCGCAGAGATTGGTTTGTTTGCTATGATGGAGATCAGATAGACGTCTTTCTCAAGAATATTTGCACGAAACTGAAGGCAGAATGTTAAATTTTTTTTTCTCGCAGAGATTGGTTGTTTGCTATGATGGAGATCAGATAGACGTCTTTCTCAAGAATATTTGAAACTGAAGGCAGAATGTTAAATTTTTTTCTCGCAGAGATTGGTTTGTTTGCTATGATGGGATCAGATAGACGTCTTTCTCAAGAATATTTGCACGAAAACTGAAGGCAGAATGTTAATTTTTTTTCGCAGCGATTGGTTGTTTACTATGGATGGAGATCAGATAGACGTCTTTCTCAAGAATATTTGCAGTAACGAAACTGAAGGCAGAATGTTAATTTTTTTTCTCGCAGAGATTGGTTGTTTATGATGGAGATGGGCGTCTTTCTCAAGAATACTGAAGGCAGAATGTTAAATTTTTTCTCTCAGAGATTGGTTGTTTGCTATGATGGAGATCAGATAAGTCTTTCTCAGAATATTTGCACGAAAACCGAAGGCAGAATGTTAAATTTTTTTTCTCTCAGAGATTGGTTGTTTGCTATGATGGAGATCAGATAGACGTCTTTCTCAAGAATATTTGCACGAAACTGAAGGCAGAATGTTAAATTTTTTTTCTCTCAGAGAGATTGGTTGTTTATGGAGATCAGATAGACGTCTTTCTCAAGAATATTTGCATGAAACTGAAGGCAGAATGTTAAATTTTTTTTTTCTCGCAGAGATTGGTTGTTTGCTGTGATGGAGATCGATATTATAGACGTCTTTCTCAAGAATATTTGCACGAAACTGAAGGCAGAATGTTAAATTTTTTTTTCTCGCAGAGATTGGTTGTTTGCTGGTGATGGATAGATCAGATACTGAAAGGCAGAATGTTAAATTTTTTTTTTTCTCGCAAGAATATTTGCACGTCCTTTCTCGAAACTGAAGGCAGAATGTTAAATTTTTTTTTTTCTCGCAGAGATTGGTTGTTTGCTATGATGGAGATCAGCGACGTCTTTCTCAAGAATATTTGCAACGAAACTGAAGGCAGAATGTTAAATTTTTTTTTCTCGCAGAGATTGGTTGAATATTTTGAAGGCAGAATGTTAAATTTTTTTTCTATGATGGAGATCAGATAGACGTCTTTTCAAGAATATTTGCACGAAAACTGAAGGCAGAATGTTAAATTTTTTTTTCGCAGAGATTGGTTGATGATGGCAGAGGGTCTTTCTCAAGAATATTTGCACGAAACTGAAGGCAGAATGTTTTTTTTTTTCTCGCAGAGATTGGTTGTTTTGCTATGATGGAATCAGATGGAGACTGAGATGAAGGCGAATGTTAAACGTTTGCTATGATGGAGATCAGATAGACGTCTCAAGAATATTTGCACGAAACTGAAGGCAGAATGTTAAATTTTTTTTTTTCTCAAGTTAGTTGTTTGCTATGAGAGATTGGTCTTTTGTTTGCTGATGGAGATCATGATGGAGACGTGAACGTCTTTCTCAAGAATATTTGCACCAAACTGAAGCAGAATGTTAAATTTTTTTCTCGCAGAGATTGGCTAATTAAGGTGATGGAGATCAGATAGACGTCTTTCTCAAGAATATTTGCAACGAAACTGAAGGCAGAATGTTAAATTTTTTTTTTTTCGCAGAGATTGGTTGTTTACAGTGATGGAGATCAGATAGACGTCTTTTCAAGAATATTTGCACGAAACTGAAGGCAGAATGTTAAATTTTTTTCTCGCAGAGATTGGTTGTTTTATGATGGAGACTGGATAGGCCTTTTCTCAAGAATATTTGCACGAAACCGAAGGCAGAATGTTAATTTTTTTTTCTCGCAGAGATTGGTTGTTTGCTATGATGGAGATCAGATAGACGTCTTCAAGAATATTTGCACGAACTGAAGGCAGAATGTTAAATTCTTTTTTTTTTCTCGCAGAGATTGGTTGGTTTGTTATGATGGAGATCAGATAGACGTCTTTCTCAAGAATATTTGCACGAAACTGAAGGCAGAATGTTAATTTTTTTTTTTTCGCAGATTGGTTGTCGCTATGATGGAGATTGACGTTCAAGAATATTTTGAAACTGAAGCAGCAGAATGATGAGATCATGATGGAGAGGTTAGACGTTTTCTCAAGAATATTTGCACGAAACTGAAGGCAGAATGTTAAATTTTTTTTTCTCAGAGATTGGTTGTCAAGGTGATGAGATCAGATAGACGTCTTTTCAAGAATATTTGCACGAAACTGAAGGCAGAATGTTAAATTTTTTTTTCTCGCAGAGATTGGTTGTTTGGTGATGGAGACTGGGGATAGATGTCTTTCTCAAGAATATTTGCACGAAACTGAAGGCAGAATGTTAATTTTTTTTCTCGCAGAGATTGGTGTTTGCTATGATGGAGATCAGATAGACGTCTTTCAAGAATATTTGCATGAAAACTGAAGGCAGAATGTTAAATTTTTTTTTTCGCAGAGATTGGTTGTTTGCTGGTGATGGGGATCAGATAGACGTCTTTCAAGAATATTTGTAACGAAACTGAAGGCAGAATGTTAAATTTTTTTCTCAGAGATTGGTTGTTTGCTATGATGGAGATCAGATAGACGTCTTTTCAAGAATATTTGCACGGTAAACTGAAGGCAGAATGTTAAATTTTTTTTTTTTTTGTTTCAAGGTGATGGAGATTAGACGTCTTTCAAGTTTGCACGAAACTGAAGGCAGAATGTTAAATTTTTTTTTTTGAGACTCGATAGAGATTGAATATTTGTTTGCTATGATGTGAGATTGGTTGTCAGATAGACGTAGACTTTCAAGAATATTTGCACGAAACTGAAGGCAGAATGTTAAATTTTTTTTCTCGCAGAGATTGGTTGTTCGTTATGATGGAGACTGATAGACGTCTTTCCCCAAGAATATTGCACGAAACTGAAGGCAGAATGTTCTTTTTTTTTCCGCAGAGATTGGCTGTTTGCTAGATGGAGATCAGATAGACGTCTTCTTTCAAGAATATTTGCACGAAACTGAAGGCAGAATGTTAAATTTTTTTTTTTCTCAGAGATTGGTTGTTTACATGAGGAGATCAGATAGACGTCTTTTCAAGAATATTCAAATGAAAACTGAAGGCAAGAATGTTAAATTTTTTTTTTCTCGCAGAGATTGTTGAAGTTTGATATGATGGAGATCAGATAGACGTCTTTCTCAAGAATATTTGCACGGAAACTGAAGGCAGAATGTTAATTTTTTTTTTTCTCGCAGAGATTGGTTGTTTATGATGGAGATCAGATAGACGTCTTTCAAGAATATTTGCACGAAACTGAAGGCAGAATGTTAAATTTTTTTTTCGCAGAGATTGGTTGTTTATGATGAGATCTTCGATAGACGTCTTTCAAAGAATATTTGTAATGAAACTGAAGGCAGAATGTTAAATTTTTTTTCGCAGAGATTGGTTGTTTGGTTATGATGGAGACTGCAGGACGTCTTTTCAAGAATACGGCACGAAACTGAATGCAGAATGTTAAATTTTTTTCTCGCAGATTGTTTGCTATGATGGAGATCAGATAGATGGCCCTTTCAAAGAATATTTGTAATGAAACTGAAGGCAGAATGTTAATTTTTTTTCTCGCAGAGATTGGTTGTTTTACGATGGAGATCAGATAGACGTCTTTTCAAGAATATTTGCACGAAACTGAAGGCAGAATGTTAAATTTTTTTTCTCAGAGATTGGGTTGTTTGCTGGTGATGGAGACTGATAGACGTCTTTCAAGAATATTTGCACGAAACTGAAGGCAGAATGTTAAATTTTTTTTCCTGCAGAGATTAATAGTTTACAGATGGAGATCAGATAGAATGTCTTTCTCAAGAATATTTGTACGAAACTGAAGGCAGACGTTAAATTTTTTTCTCGCAGAGATTGGTTGTTTGCTATGATGGAGATCAGATAGACGTCTTTCTCAATATTTGCACGAAATTGAAGGCAGAATGTTGTTCTTTTTTCTCTTTAAGAGATTGGCTGTTTGCTATGATGGAGATCAGATAGACGCCTTTCCTCAAGAATATTTGCAATGAAACTGAAGGCAGAATGTTAATTTTTTTTCTCGCAGAGATTGGTTGTTTGCTATGATGGAGATCAGATAGACGTCTTTTCTCAAGAATATTTGCACGAAACTGAAGGCAGAATGTTAAATTTTTTTTTCTCGCAGAGATTGGTTGTTTGCTATGATGGAGATCAGATAGACGTCTTTCTCAAGAATATTTGCACGAAACTGAAGGCAGAATGTTAAATTTTTTTTCTCAGAGATTGGTTGTTTGCATGGAGATCAGATAGACGTCTTTCTCAAGAATATTTGCACGAAAACGAAGGCAGAATGTTAAATTTTTTTCTCGCAGAATTGGTTGTTTGCTATGATGGAGATCAGATAGACGTCTTTCTCAAGAATATTTTGCACGAAACTGAAGGCAGAATGTTAAATTTTTTTTTCTCAGAGATTGGTTGTTTGCTATGATGGAGATCAGATAGACGTCTTTCTCAAGAATATTTGCACGAAACTGAAGGCAGAATGTTAAATTTTTTTTTCTCGCAGAGATTGGTTGTTTGCTGAAGGTGAATGTTAAATTTTTTTTCTCGTAGAGATTGGTTATATGATGACCAGATAGACGCCTTTTCTCAATGAAACTGAAGGCAGAATGTTAAATTTTTTTTTCTCAGAGATTGGTTGTTTGCTATGATGGAGATCAGATAGATGTCTTTCAAGAATATTTGCACGAAACTGAAGGCAGAATGTTAAAATTTTTTTCTCGCAGAGATTGTTGTTTGCCAGATGGAGACTGATAGACGTCTTTCAAGAACATTTGCACGAAACTGAAGGCAGAAGGTAAATTTTTTTTCTCGCAGATATTGTTTGCTATGATGAGACTGATAGACGTCTTCTCAAGAATATTTGCACGAACTTCCTTAGATCCTCCATATATATGATTCTTTCCATGATGAGATCAGATGGACGTTCTTTCAAGAATATTTGCACGAAACTGAAGGCAGAATGTTAAATTTTTTTTCTCGCAGAGATTGGTTGTTTACAGATGGAGACTGATAGACGTCTTTCAAGAATATTTGCAATGAAACTGAAGGCAGAATGTTAAATTTTTTTCGCAGAGATTGGTTGTTTTCTTATGATGGAGATCAGATAGACATCTTTTCAAGAATATTTGCACGAAACTGAAGGTGAATGTTAAATTTTTTCTCGCAGAGACTATGTAATCAGATAGACGTTTTTTTCTCGCAGAGATTGGTTGTTTTGCTATGATGGAGATCAGATAGACGTCTTTCTCAAGAATATTTGCACGAAACTGAAGGCAGAATGTTAAATTTTTTTTTCTCGCAGAGATTGGTTGTTTGCTATGATGGAGATCAGATAGACGTCTTTCTCAAGAATATTTGCACGAAACTGAAGGCAGAATGTTAAATTTTTTTTCTCTCGCAGAGATTGGTTGTTTTGCTATGATGGAGATCAGATAGACGTCTTTCTCAAGAATATTTGCACGAAACTGAAGGCAGAATGTTAAATTTTTTTTCTCTCAGAGATTGGTTGTTGCTATGATGGAGATCAGATAGACGTCTTTCTCAAGAATATTGTAAACGAAACTGAAGGCAGAATGTTAAATTTTTTTTTTTCTCGCAGAGATTGGTTGTTGCTATGATGGAGATCAGATAGACGTCTTTCTCAAGAATATTTGCACACGAAACTGAAGGCAGAATGTTAAATTTTTTTCTCGCAGAGATTGGTTGTTTGCTATGATGGAGATCAGATAGACGTCTTTCTCAAGAATATTTGCACGAAACTGAAGGCAGAATGTTAAATTTTTTTTTTTTTTTTCATGATGAGAGATTGCCTTTGTTTGCTATGATGGAGATCAGATAGACGTCTTTCTCAAGAATATTTGCACGAAACTGAAGGCAGAATGTTAAATTTTTTTTTTTCTCGCAGAGATTGGTTGTTTGCTATGATTGGAGATCAGATAGACGTCTTTCTCAAGAATATTTGCACGAAACTGAAGGCAGAATGTTAAATTTTTTTTTCTCTCAGATAGACGTCTTTGAGTTTGTTTGCTATGATGGATGATCAGATAGACGTCTTTCTCAAGAATATTTGCACGAAACTGAAGGCAGAATGTTAAATTTTTTTTTTCTCGCAGAGATTGGTTGTTTTGCTATGATGGAGATCAGATAGACGTCTTTCTCTCAAGAATATTTGCACGAAACTGAAGGCAGAATGTTAATTTTTTTTTCTCGCAGAGATTGGTTGTTTGCTATGATGGAGATCAGATAGACGTCTTTCTCAAAGAATATTTGCACGAAACTGAAGGCAGAATGTTAAATTTTTTTTCTCGCAGAGATTGGTTTTTTGCTATGATGGAGATCAGATAGACGTCTTTCTCAAGAATATTTGCACGAAACTGAAGGCAGAATGTTAAATTTTTTTTTCTCGCAGAGATTGGTTTGTTTGCTATGATGGAGATCAGATAGACGTCTTTCTCAAGAATATTTGCACGAAACTGAAGGCAGAATGTTAAATTTTTTTTTCTCGCAGAGAGATTGGTTGTTTGCTATGATGAGATCAGATAGACGTCTTTCTCAAGAATATTTGCACGAAACTGAAGGCAGAATGTTAAATTTTTTTTCTCGCAGAGATTGGTTGTTTGCTATGATGGAGATCAGATAGACGTCTTTCTCAAGAATATTTGCACGAAACTGAGGCAGAATGTTAAATTTTTTTTTCGCAGAGATTGGTTGTTTGCTATGATGGAGATCAGATAGACGTCTTTCTCAAGAATATTTGCACGAAACTGAAGGCAGAATGTTTAATTTTTTTTTTTTCTCGCAGAGATTGGTTGTTTTATATGATGGAGATCAGATAGACGTCTTTCTCAAGAATATTTGCAATGAAACTGAAGGCAGAATGTTAATTTTTTTTTTTTCTCAAGATTGATTTGTTTGCTATGATGGAGATCAGCGTCTTTCTCAAAAGAATATTTAACAGAAACTGAAGGCAGAATGTTAAATTTTTTTTTTCTCGCAGAGATTGGTTGTTTTGCTATGATGGAGATCAGCGTCTTTCTCAAGAATATTTAAAATTGAAACTGAAGGCAGAATGTTAAATTTTTTTTCTCGCAGAGATTGGTTGTTGCTATGATGGAGATCAGATAGACGTTTCTCAAGAATATTTGCACGAAACTGAAGGCAGAATGTTAAATTTTTTTCTCGCAGAGATTGGTTGTTGCTATGATGGAGATCAGATAGACGTCTTTCTCAAGAATATTTGAAACGAAACTGAAGGCAGAATTTGTTAAATTTTTTTTCTCGCGTCTTTCTCAAGAATATTTGGAAACTGAAGGCAGAATGTTAAATTTTTTTGCAGAGATTGGTTATGATGGAGATCAGATAGACGTCTTTCTCAAGAATATTTGCACGAAACTGAAGGCAGAATGTTAATTTTTTTTTTTTTCTCGCAGAGATTGGTTGTTTGCTATGATGGAGATCAGATAGACGTCTTTCTCAAGAATATTTGCACGAAACTGAAGGCAGAATGTTAAATTTTTTTTTCTCGCAGAGATTGTTTGTTTGCTATGATGGAGATCAGATAGACGTCTTTCTCAAGAATATTTGACGCACGAAACTGAAGGCAGAATGTTAAATTTTTTTTTCTCGCAGAGATGAGCTATGATGGAGATCAGATAGACGTCTTTCTCAAGAATATTTTGCAATGAAACTGAAGGCAGAATGTTAAATTTTTTTTTCTCGCAGAGATTGGTTTTGTTTTGCTATGATGGAGACAGATAGACGTCTTTCTCAAGAATATTTGCACGAAACTGAAGGCAGAATGTTAAATTTTTTTTCTCGCAGATTGGTTGTTTGCTATGATGGAATCAGATAGACGTCTTTCTCAAGAATATTTGCAATGAAACTGAAGGCAGAATGTTAAATTTTTTTCTCGCAGAGATTGGTTGTTTGTTATGATGGAGATCAGATAGACGTCTTTCTCAAGAATATTTGCACGAAACTGAAGGCAGAATGTTAAATTTTTTTCTCGCAGAGATTGGTTGTTTGCTATGATGGAGATCAGATGACGTCTTTCTCTCAAGAATATTTGCACGAAACTGAAGGCAGAATGTTAAATTTTTTTTTCTCGCAGAGATTGGTTTTTTTTTTTTTGCTATGATGGAGATCAGATAGACGTCTTTCTCAAGAATATTTGCACGAAGAACTGAAGGCAGAATGTTAAATTTTTTTTCTCGCAGAGATTGGTTGTTTGCTATGATGGAGATCAGATAGACGTCTTTCTCAAGAATATTTGCACGAAACTGAAGGCAGAATGTTAAATTTTTTTTTTCTCGCAGAGATTGGTTGTTTGCTATGATGGAGATCAGCGTCTTTCTCAAGAATATTTGCACGAAACTGAAGGCAGAATGTTAAATTTTTTTTCTCGCAGAGATTGGTTGTTTGCTATGATGGAGATCAGATAGACGTCTTTCTCAAGAATATTTTGAACACGTCCTTTCTCAGAAAACTGAAGGCAGAATGTTAAATTTTTTTTCTCGCAGAGATTGGTTGTTTGCTATGATGGAGATCAGATAGACGTCTTTCTCAAGAATATTTGCACGAAACTGAAGGCCAGAATGTTAAATTTTTTTTTCTCGCAGAGAGATTGGTTGCAGAATTTAAATTTTTTTTCTATGATGGAGATCAGATAGACGTCTTTCTCAAAGAATATTTGCACGATGGAAGTCAGATTGAGCGTCTTTCTCAAAATGTTGCACGAGGCAGAAGGCAGTATTAAATTTTTCCTGAAGTTGGTTGTTTGCCATGATGGAGATCAGATGAACGTCTTTCTCAAGAATATTTGCACGAGAGCATGAAGGCAGGATATTCATTTTTTCTCGCAGAAATTGGTTGTTTTAACAGTGGAGATCAGATGGACGTCTTTCTCAGAATATTTTTGAAACCAGAAGCAGAATGATGAAATTTTTTCTCGCAGAATTGGTTGTTTGCTATGATGGAGATCAGATGAACGTCTTTCTCAAGAATATTTGCACGAAACTGAGGCAGAATGTTAAATTTTTTTCTCGCAGAGATTGGTTGTTTAACTATGATGGAGATCAGATAGACGTCTTTCTCAAGAATATTTTCACGAAACAAGGCAAGAATGTTAGAATTTTTTTTCTCGCAGAGATTGGTTGTTTGCTATGAGGGAGATCAGATGAACGTCTTTCTCAAGAATATTTGCACGAAACTGAAGGCAGAATGTTAAATTTTTTTCTCGCAGAAGAATTGGTTGTTTGCTATGATGGAGATCAGATGAACGTCTTTCTCAGAATATTTTGCACGATTTGCACTGAAGGCGGAATGTTAAATTTTTTTCTCGCAAGTTGGTTGTTTACTATGATGGAGATCAGATAGACGTCTTTCTCAAAGAATATTTGCACCGAAACTAGGCCAGAATATTAAATTTTTTTTCTCGCAGCGATTGGTTGTTTTGCTATGATGGAGATCAGATAGACGTCTTTCTCAAGAATATTTGCACGAACTGAAAGGCAAATTTTTTTTTTTCTCGCAGAATTGGTTGTTTTAACTATGATGGAGATCAGCGTCTTTCTCAGAATATTTACACGAAACTGAAGGCAGAATGTTAAATTTTTTTTCTCGCGAAGATTGGTTATTTGCTATGAGGAGATCAGATAGACGTCTTCTCAAGAATATTTGCACACGAAACTGAAGGCAGAATGTTAAATTTTTTTTCTCGCAGAGATTAGTTTATTTGCTATGATGGAGATCAAGATAGACGTCTTTCTCAAGAATATTTGCACGAAACTGAAGGCAGAATGTTAAATTTTTTTTTCTCGCAGAGATTTGGTTGTTTTGCTATGATGGAGATCCAACGTCTTTCTCAGAATATTTGCACGAAACTGAAAGGCAGAATATTAAATTTTTTTCTCGCAGAGATTGGTTGTTATTTACTGATGGAATCAGATAGACGTCTTTCTCAGAATATTTGCACGAAACTGAAGGCAGAATGTTAAATTTTTTTTCTCACTTGAGATTGGTTTGTTGCTATGATGGAGATCAGATAGACGTCTTTCTCAGAATATTTCAAAAAAGGCGAATTGGTTATTTTGCATGATGGAGAAACTGAAGGCAGAATGTTAGGAATTTTTTTCTCTCAGGGATTGGTTGTTTGCCATGATGGAGATCAGATAGACGTCTTTCTCAAGAATATTTGCACGAAACTGAAGGCAGAATGTTAATTATTTTTTCTCGCAGAATTGGTTGTTTTACTATGATGGAATCAGATGACGTCTTTCCAAGAATATTTTGAAACTGAAGGCAGAATATTAAATTTTTTTTTCTCACAGGGTGGTTATTTGCTATGATGGAGATCAGATGAACGTCTTTCTCAAGAATATTGCACGAAACTGAAGGCAGAATGTTAAATTTTTTTTCTCTGATTGTTTGTTTGCTATGATGGAGATCAGATGAGCGTCTTTCTCAAGAATATTTGCACGCAAAACTGAGCAGAGATGTTAAATTTTTTTTTCTCTGAAGATTGGTTGTTTGCTGATGGAGATCAGATAGACGTCTTTCTCAAGAATATTTGCAGAAACTGAAGCAGAATATTAAATTTTTTTTCTCTCAGAGATTGGTTGTTTTTATGATGGAGATCAGATAGACGTCTTTTCTCAAATATTTTTGAAACTGAAGGCAGAATGTTAATTTTTTTCTCTCGCAGAGATTGGTTGTTTGCTATGATGGAGATCAGATAGACGTCTTTCTCAAGAATATTTGCACGAAACTGAAGGCAGAATGTTAAATTTTTTCTCGCAGAGATTGGTTGTTTTGCTATGATGGAGATCAGATAGGCGTCTTTCTCAAGAATGGCGCACGAAACTGAAGCCAGAATGTTATTTTTTTTTTCTCGCACGATTGGTTGTTTGCTATGATGGAGATCAGATAGACGTCTTTCTCGAATATTTTGCACGCAGCTAGAGGCAGAATGTTAAATTTTTTTCGCAGAGTTGGTTGTTTTGCTATGATGGAGATCAGATGAACTTTTCTCAAGAATATTTGCACAAGCTTCTGAAGGCAGAGATATTTAAATTTTTTTCTCTCAGAATTGGTTGTTTTGCTATGATGGAGATCGGATAGACGTCTTTCTCAAGAATATTTGCACGAAACTGAAGGCCAGAATGTTAAATTTTTTTTTCTCGCAAATTGGTTGTTGCTATGATGGAGATCAGATGAACGTCTTTCTCGAAATATTTGCACGAAACTGAAGGCAGAATATTAATTTTTTTTTCTCGCGAATTGGTTATTTTGCTATGATGGAGATCAAATGAACGTCTTTCTCAAGAATATTTGCACGAAACTGAAGGCAGAATGTTAAATTTTTTCTCGCGAAGTTGGTTGTTACTATGATGGAGATCAGATAGACGTCTTTCAGAATATTTGCACTGAGGCAGAAAAGTAGAATATTATTTTTTTTCTCTCAGAGATTTGACATTTTGCTATGATGGAGATCAGATAGACGTCTTTCTCAAGAATATTTTTCGAGCAGAAAATTTTTTCGATGGAGGCAAGAATATTTAAACTTTTTTTTTTTCGCAGAGATTGGTTGTTGCTATGATGGAGATCAGATAGACGTCTTTCTCAAGAAATGTTGCACACTGAAACTGAGGCAGAATGTTAAATTTTTTTTCTCGCAGAGATTGGACATTTGCTATATTGGAGATCAGATAGACGTCTTTCTCAGGAATTTTTACGAAACTGAAGGCAGAATGTTATTTTTTTTTTCTCGCAGAGATGGTTTATTTGCTGCGATGGAGATCAGATGAACGTCTTTCTCAGATATTTTCACGAGCTGAAGGCAGATATTAAATTTTTTTCTCCTTGAGATTGATTTGTTTATATGATGGAATCAGATGAACGTCTTTCTCAAATATTTGCACGAAACTGAAGGCAGAATGTTAAATTTTTTTTCTCGCAGAGATTGATTTGTTTTTTATGATGGAGATCAGATGAACGTCTTTCTCCAAGAATATTTGCACGAAACTGAAGAGCAGAATGTTAAATTTTTTTTTTCGCAGGGTGGTTGTTTGCTATGATGGGGAGATCAGATAGACGTCTTTCTCAAGAATATATTGTTGCACGAAACTGAAGCCAGAATGTTAAAATTTTTTTCTCGCAACGTTGATTTGTTTTTATGAGTGGAGATCAGATAGACGTCTTTCTCAAATATTTTTTGAAACTGAGGCAGATATTAAATTTTTTTTCTCGCAGAGATTGGTTGTTTACTATGATGGAGATCGAATGAACGTCTTTCTCAAGAATATTTGCACGAAACTGAAGGCAGAATGTTAAATTTTTTTTCTCGCAGAGATTGATTTTGTTTTGCTATGATGGAATCAGATAGACGTCTTTCTCAAGAATATTTGCACGAAACTGAAGGCAGAATGTTAATTTTTTTCTCGCAGAGATTGGTTGTTTGCTATGATGGAGATCAGATAGACGTCTTTCTCAAGAATATTTGCACGAGGCTTCTGAAGGCAGAATGTTAAATTTTTTTTCTCGCAGAGATTGGTTGTTTACTATGATGTGGAGATCAGATAGCGTCTTTCTCAGAATATTTGCACAGAAACTGAAAGGCAGAATGTTAAATTTTTTTTTTTCTCGCAGAGATTGGTTGTTTGTTGCTGATGAGATCAGATAGACGTCTTTCTCAGAATATTTTCACGAACTGAAGGCAGAATGTTAAATTTTTTTTTCTCGCAGAGATTGGTTTGTTTTGCTATGATGGAGATCAGATGGACGTCTTTCTCAAAAAGAACCTTTGCATGAAGCTGAAGGCAGAATGAAATTTTTTTTCTCGCAGAGATTGGTTTGTTGCTATGATGGAGATCAGATAGACGTCTTTCTCAAGAATATTTGCACGAAACTGAAGGCAGAATGTTAAATTTTTTTTTCTCGCAGAGATTGGTTGTTTGCTATGATGGATCAGATAGACGTCTTTCTCAAGATATTTGCACGAAACTGAAGGCAGAACGTTAAATTTTTTTTTCTCAAGAATATTCAGATAGACGTCTTTCTCAAGAATACGAAACTGAAGGCAGAATGTTATTTTTTTTTTCTCGCAGAGATTGGTTGTTTGCTATGATGGAGATCAGATAGACGTCTTTCTGGAATGTTGCACGAAACTGAGGCAGAATGTTAAATTTTTTTTCTCTCAGAGATTGGTTGTTTGCTATGATGGAGATCAGATAGACGTCTTTCTCAAGAATATTTGCACGAAACTGAAGGCAGAATGTTAAATTTTTTTCTCGCAGAGATTGGTTGTTTGCTATGATGGAGATCAGATAGACGTCTTTCTCAAGAATATTTTGGAAACTGAAGGCAGAATGTTAAATTTTTTTTTTCTCAGAATTGGTTGTTTGCTATGATGGAGTCCAGATAGACGTCTTTCTCCAAGAATATTTGCACGAAACTGAAGGCAGAATGTTAAATTTTTTTTCTCGCAGAGATTGGATTGTTTCTTATGATGGAGATCAGATGAACGTCTTTCAAGAATATTTTTCTGAAGGCAGAATGTTAAATTTTTTCTATATTTGCTATGATGGAATCAAGATAGACGTCTTTCTCAAGAATAAGAAAACTGAAGCCAGAATGTTAAATTTTTTTTCTCGCAGCGATTGGTTGTTTGCTTATGATGGAGATCAGATGAACGTCTTTTCTCAAGAATATTTGCTGAAGAACTGAAGGCAGAATGTTAATTTTTTTTTTTCTCGCGAAGATTGGTTGTTGCTATGATGGAGATCAGCGTCTTTCTCAAGAATATTTGAAACTGAAGGCAGAATGTTATTTTTTTCTGGAGATCTATGAGGGAGACAGATGAACGTCTTCTCAAAATATTTTGCACGAGAATTAAAGCAAATATTGAAATTTTTTTTTCTCACCAGAAATTGGTTTATTATGATGGAGATCAGATAGACGTCTTTCTCAGAATATTTGCAGAAACTAGACGTTAATTTTTTTTCTCAGAGATTGGTTGTTGCTATATTTAGACGTCTTTCTCAAGAATATTGCACAGAGCTGAAGGGCAGAATGTTAAATTTTTTTCTCATGAAGATTGGTTGTTTACTATGATGGAGATCAGATAGACGTCTTTCTCAAGAATATTTTGCACGAAACTGAAGGCAGAATTAAATTTTTTTTTTTCTCGCAGACGTCTTTGGTTGTTTGAAGGCTAAATTTTTTTTTCTTGATGGAGATCAGATAGACGTCTTTCTCAAGAATATTTGCACGAAACTGAAGGCAGAATGTTAAATTTTTTTTTTTTTTTCTCGCAGAGATTGGTTGTTTGCTATGATGGAGATCAGATAGACGTCTTTCTCAAGAATATTTGCACGAAACTGAAGGCAGAATGTTAAATTTTTTTTTCTCGCAGGGAGATTGGTTGTTTGCTATGATGGAGATCAGATAGACGTCTTTCTCAAGAATATTTGCACGAAACTGAAGGCAGAATGTTAAATTTTTTTTTCTCGCAGAGATTGGTTGTTTGCTATGATGGAGATCAGATAGACGTCTTTCTCAAGAATATTTGCACGAAACTGAAGGCAGAATGTTAAAATTTTTTTTCGCAGAGATTGGTTGTTTTTTTTTCTCAAGAATATTTGCACGAAACTGAAGGCAGAATGTTAAATTTTTTTTCTCGCAGAGATTGGTTGTTTGCTATGATGGAGATCAGATGACGTCTTTCTCAAGAATATTTGCACGAAACTGAAGGCAGAATGTTAAATTTTTTTTTCTCTCAGAGATTGGTTGTTTGCTATGATGGAGATCAGATAGACGTCTTTCTCAAGAATATTTGCACGAAACTGAAGGCAGAATGTTAAATTTTTTTTCTCGCAGAGACTGATGGAGAGACGCACGAAATGAAGGCAGAATGTTAAATTTTTTTTTCTCGCAGAGATTGGTTGTTTGCTATGATGGAGATCAGATAGACGTCTTTCTCAAGAATATTTTGCACGAAACTGAAGGCAGAATGTTAAATTTTTTTTTCTCGCAGAGATTGTCTTTCTCAAGAATATTTTGTTAAATTTTTTTTTTTTTTTGCTATGATGGAGATCAGATAGACGTCTTTCTCAAGAATATTTGCACGAAACTGAAGGCAGAATGTTAAATTTTTTTTCTCGCAGAGATTGGTTGTTTGCTATGATGGAATCAGATAGACGTCTTTCTCAAGAATATTTGCAGAAACTGAAGGCAGAATGTTAAATTTTTTTTTCTCAGAGATTGGTTGTTTGCTATGATGGAGATCAGATAGACGTCTTTCTCAAGAATATTTGCACGAAACTGAAGGCAGAATGTTAATTTTTTTTTCTCTCAGAGAGATTGGTTGTTTGCTATGATGGAGATCAGATAGACGTCTTTCTCAAGAATATTTGTGAAACTGAAGGCAGAATGTTAAATTTTTTTTTCTCGCAGAGATTGGTTGTTTGCTATGATGGGAGATCAGATAGACGTCTTTCTCAAGAATATTTTGAAACTGAAGGCAGAATGTTAAATTTTTTTTCTCGCAGAGATTGGTTGTTTGCTATGATGGAGATCAGATAGACGTCTTTCTCAAGAATATTTGCACGAAACTGAAGGCAGAATGTTTAATTTTTTTTTCTCGCAGAGATTGGTTGTTTGCTATGATGGAGATCAGATAGACGTCTTTCTCAAGAATATTTGCACGAAACTGAAGGCAGAATGTTAAATTTTTTTCTCGCAGAGATTGATTTGTTTTGCTATGATGGAGATCAGAGACGTCTTTCTCAAGAATATTTGCACAGAAACTGAAGGCAGAATGTTAAATTTTTTTTCTCGCAGAGATTGGTTCATTTTGCTATGATGGAGATCAGATAGACGTCTTTCTCAAGAATATTTGAAACTGAAGGCAGAATGTTAAATTTTTTTTCTCGCAGAGATTGGTTGTTGCTTTGATGGAGATCAGATAGACGTCTTTCTCAAGAATATTTGCACGAAACTGAAGGCAGAATGTTAAATTTTTTTTCTCGCAGAGATTCATTTGCTATGATGGAGATCAGATAGACGTCTTTCTCAAGAATATTGCACAGAAACCGAAGGCAGAATGTTTAAATTTTTTTTTTCTCGCAGAGATTGGTTGTTTTGGATGGAGATCAGATAGACGTCTTTCTCAAGAATATTTGCACGAAACTGAAGGCAGAATGTTAATTTTTTTTTTTCTCGCAGAGATTGGTTGTTTGCTATGATGGAGATCAGATAGACGTCTTTCTCAAGAATATTTGCACGAAACTGAAGGCAGAATGTTAAATTTTTTTTCTCGCAGAGATTTGTTTTGCTATGATGGAGATCGCGTCTTTTTGCAAGAATATTTGAAATGGAAGGCAGAATGTTAAATTTTTTTTTCTCGCAGAGATTGGTTGTTTGCTATGAGGGAGATCAGATAGACGTCTTTTCAAGAATATTTTACGAAACTGAAGGCAGAATGTTAAATTTTTTTCTCGTGAGATTTGTTGTTATGATGGAGATTGGTTGTTGCTATGATGGAGATCAGATAGACGTCTTTCTCAAGAATATTTGCACGAAAACTGAAGGCAGAATGTTAAGATTTTTTTTTCTCGCAGGAGAGTTGGTTATTTTGCTATGATGGAATCAGATAGACGTCTTTCTCAAGAATATTTGCACGAAACTGAAGGCAGAATGTTAAATTTTTTTTCTCGCAGAGATTGGTTGTTTGCTATGATGGAGATCAGATAGACGTCTTTCTCAAGAATATTTGCACGAAACTGAAGGCAGAATGTTAAATTTTTTTTCTCGCAGAGATTGGTTGTTTGCTATGATGGAATCCAGATAGACGTCTTTCTCAAGAATATTTGCACGAAACTGAAGGCAGAATGTTAAATTTTTTCTCGCAGAGATTGGTTGTTTTGCTATGATGGAGATCAGATAGACGTCTTTCTCAAATGTTGCACGACTGAAGGCAGAATGTTAATTTTTTTTTCTCGCAGAGATTGGTTGTTTGCTATGATGGAGATCCAGATAGACGTCTTTCTCAAGAATGTTGCACACGAAACTGAAGGCAGAATGTTAAATTTTTTTTTCTCGCGAAGATTGGTTGTTTGCTATGATGGAGGATCAGATAGACGTCTTTCTCAAGAATATTTGCTGCGAAACTGAAGGCAGAATGTTAATTTTTTTTTTTCTCATAAGGAATTGGTTTTGTTGCTATGATGGAGATCGAGTAGACGTCTTTTCTCAGAATATTTGCACGAGAACTGAAGGCAGAATGTTAGAATTTTTTTTTCTGCGAGATTGGTTGTTTGCTATGATGGAGATCAGATGAATATTTCTCAAGAATATTTTTTGATTGAAGGCAGAATGTTAAATTTTTTTTTTTTTCTCGTCTTTCTCAAAAATATTTGCAGAGATGAAGGCAGAATGGTTGTTTGCTATGATGGAGATCAGATAGACATCTTTCTCAAGAATATTTGCACGAAACTGAAGGCAGAATGTTAATTTTTTTTCTCTTGAGATTTTTGCTATGATGGAATTTTTTTCAAGAGTATATTCTGAAGGCAGAAGTTAAGATTGGTTGTTTGCTATGATGGAGATCAGATAGACGTCTTTCTCAAGAATATTTCCAACGAAACTGAAGGCAGAATGTTAAATTTTTTTTCTCTCAGAGATTGGTTGTTTTGCTATGATGGAGATCAGATAGACGTCTTTCTCAAAGAATATTTTGCACGAAACTGAAGGCAGAATGTTAAAAATTTTTTTTTCTCGCAGAGATTGGTTGTTTGCTATGATGGAGAGACTGTGGATAGGACGTCTTTCTCAAGAATATTTGCACGAAACCCGAAGAGCAGAATGTTAGAATTTTTTTTCTCGCAGAGATTGGTTTTTGCTATGGAGATCAGATGAACGTCTTTCTCAAGAATATTTGCAATGAAACTGAAGGCAGAATGTTAAATTTTTTTTCTCTTGAGATTGGTTGTTGCTATGATGGAGATCGATAGACGTCTTTTCTCAAGAATATTGCACAAACTGAAGGCAGAATGTTAAATTTTTTTCTCGCAGAGATTGGTTGTTTGCTGCGATGGAGACTGATAGACGTCTTTCTCAAGAATATTTGCACGAACTGAAGGGCAGAATGTTAATTTTTTTCTCGCAGAGATTGGTTGTTTGCTATGATGGAGATCAGATAGGACGTCTTTCTCAAGAATATTTGCAACGAAACTGAAGGCAGAATGTTAAATTTTTTTTCTCGCAGAGATTGGTTTGTTTGCTTTATGATGGAGATCAGATAGACGTCTTTCTCAAAAGAATATTTGCACGAAACTGAAGGCAGAATGTTAATTTTTTTTTTCTCGCAGAGATTGTTGTTTGCTATGATGGAGATCAGATAGGGTCTTTCTCAAGAATATTTTGCAATGAAACTGAAGGCAGAATGTTAAATTTTTTTTTTTCTCGCAGAGATTGGTTGTTTGCTATGATGGAGATCAGATAGACGTCTTTCTCAGAATATTTGCACGAAACTGAAAGGCAGGATGTTAAATTTTTTTCTTCGCAGAGATTGGTTGTTTGCTATGATGGAGATCAGATAGGACGTCTTTCTCAAGAATATTTTGCACGAAACTGAAGGCAGAATGTTAAATTTTTTTTCTCGCAGATTGGTTTATTTGCTATGATGGAGATCAGATAGACGTCTTTTCAAGAATATTTGTACGAAAACTGAAGGCAGAATGTTAATTTTTTTTCTCGCAGAGATTGGTTGTTTGCTATGATGGAGATCATATAGACGTCTTTCTCAAGAATATTTGTAACGAAACTGGAAGGCAGAATGTAAATTTTTTTTTCTCGCAGAGATTGGTTGGTTTGCTATGATGGAGATCAGATAGACGCTTTTCTCAAGAATATCATTTTATAATGAAACTGAAGGCAGAATGTTAAATTTTTTTTTCTCGCAGAGATTGGTTGTTTTGCTATGATGGAGATCAGATAGACGTCTACGAAACTGAAACAGAATGTTCAAGAATATTTTCTCGAAAAGGGCAGAATGTTAAAATAGGATTGGTTGTTTTTGATGGAGATCAGATAGACGTCTTTCTCAAGAATATTTGCACGAAACTGAAGGCAGAATGTTAAATTTTTTTTCTCGCAGAGATTGGTTGTTTGCTATGATGGAGATCAGATAGACGTCTTTCTCAAGAATATTTGCACGAAACTGAAGGCAGAATGTTAAATTTTTTTTTTCTCGCAGAGATTGGTTGTTTGCTATGATGGAGATCAGCGTCTTTCTCAAGAATATTTGCACGAAACTGAAGGCAGAATGTTAAATTTTTTTTTTTCTCGCAGAGATTGGTTGTTTGCTATGAGGAGATCAGATAGACGTCTTTCTCAAGAATATTTGCACGAAACTGAAGGCAGAATGTTAAATTTTTTTTTTCTCGCAGAGATTGGTTGTTTGCTATGATGGAGATCAGATAGACGTCTTTCTCACGAATATTTCTCTGAAGGCAGAAGAATTTTTTTTCACGAAAATTGAAGGCATGGAATCAGATAACGTCTTTCTTATTTGCACGAAACTGAAGGCAGAATGTTAAATTTTTTCTCAGAGATTGGTTGTTTGCTATGATGGAGATCAGATGACGCGTCTTTCTCAAGAATATTTGCACGAAACTGAAGGCAGAATGTTAAATTTTTTTTTCTCTCAGAGATTGGTTGTTTGCTATGATGGAGATCAGATAGACGTCTTTCTCAAGAATATTTGCACGAAACTGAAGGCAGAATGTTAATTTTTTTTCTCGCAGAGATTGGTTTTTTTTTCTCGCAGATGTTAAATTTTTTCTGCGATTGTTGTTTGCTATGATGGAGATCAGATAGACGTCTTTCTCAAGAATATTTGCACGAAACTGAAGGCAGAATGTTAAATTTTTTTTCTCGCAGAGATTGGTTGTTTGCTATGATGGAGATCAGATAGACGTCTTTCTCAAGAATATTTGCACGAAACTGAAGGCAGAATGTTAAATTTTTTTTCTCGCAGAGATTGGTTGTTTGCTATGATGGAGATCAGATAGACGTCTTTCTCAAGAATATTTGCACGAAACTGAAGGCAGAATGTTAATTTTTTTTTTCTCGCAGAGATTGGTTGTTTTGCTATGATGGAGATCAGATAGACGTCTTTCTCAAGAATATTTGCACGAAACTGAAGGCAGAATGTTAAATTTTTTTTCTCGCAGAGATTGGTTGTTTGCTATGATGGAGATCAGATAGACGTCTTTCTCAAGAATATTTGCACAGCAGAATCAGATAGACGTTTTCTCAAGAATTGCTGAAGGCAGAATGTTAAATTTTTTTCTATCGCAGAGATCAGATAGACGTCTTTCTCAAGAATATTTTGCTGAAGGCAGAATGTTTTTTTTTTTCTGGATTGGTTGTTTTGCTATGATGGAGATCAGATAGACGTCTTTCTCAAGAATATTTGCACGAAACTGAAGGCAGAATGTTAAATTTTTTTTTCTCGCAGAGATTGGTTGTTTTGCTATGATGGAGATCAGATAGACGTCTTTCTCAAGAATATTATTTGCACGAAACTGAAGGCAGAATGTTAAATTTTTTTTTCTCGCAGAGATTGGTTGTTTTGCTATGATGGAGATCAGATAGACGTCTTTCTCAAGAATATTTGCACGAAACTGAAGGCAGAATGTTAAATTTTTTTTTCGCAGAGATTGGTTGTTTGCTATGATGGAGATCAGATGACGTCTTTCTCAAGAATATTTGCACGAAACTGAAGGCAGAATGTTAAATTTTTTTTTCTCGCAGAGATTGGTTGTTTGCTATGATGGAGATCGATAGACGTCTTTTTCAAGAATATTTGCACGAAACTGAAGGCAGAATGTTAAATTTTTTTTTCTCGCAGAGATTGGTTGTTTGCTATGATGGAGATCAGATAGACGTCTTTCTCAAGAATATTTGCACGAAACTGAAGGCAGAATGTTAAATTTTTTTTCTCGCAGAGATTGGTTGTTTGCTATGATGGAGATCAGATAGACGTCTTTCTCAAGAATATTTGCACAGAAACTGAAGGCAGAATGTTAAATTTTTTTTTCTCGCAGAGGATTGGTTGTTTTGCTATGATGGAGATCAGATAGACGTCTTTCTCAAAAAGAATATTTGCACGAAACTGAAGGCAGAATGTTAAATTTTTTTCTCGCAGAGATTGGTTGTTTGCTATGATGGAGATCAGATAGACGTCTTTCTCAAGAATATTTGCACGAAACTGAAGGCAGAATGTTAAATTTTTTCTTTTTGTCGCTAGGGATTGATAGACGTCTTTTCAAGTTTGAAGGCAGAATGTTAATTTTTTTTCTCTATGATGGAGATCAGATAGACGTCTTTCTCAAGAATATTTGCACGAAACTGAAGGCAGAATGTTAAATTTTTTTTTCTCGCAGAGATTGGTTGTTTGCTATGATGGAGATCAGATAGACGTCTTTCTCAAGAATATTTGCACGAAACTGAAGGCAGAATGTTAAATTTTTTTTCTCTCAGAGATTGGTTGTTTGCTATGATGGAGATCAGATAGACGTCTTTCTCAAAAGAATATTTGCACGAAACTGAAGGCAGAATGTTAAATTTTTTTTTCTCGCAGAGATTGGTTGTTTGCTATGATGGAGATCAGATAGACGTCTTTCTCAAGAATATTTGCACGAAACTGAAGGCAGAATGTTAAATTTTTTTTCTCGCAGAGATTGGTTGTTTGCTATGATGGAGATCAGATGAACGTCTTTCTCAGAATATTTGCACGAACTGAAGGCAGAATGTTAAATTTTTTTTTTTTCTCGCAGAATGTTAATTTTGATTTTTTTTCTGGTTGTTTGCTATGATGGAGATCAGATAGACGTCTTTCTCAAGAATATTTGCACAGGAAACTGAAGGCAGAATGTTAAATTTTTTTTTTCTCGCAGAGATTGGTTTGTTTGCTATGATGGAGATCAGATAGACGTCTTTCTCAAGAATATTTGCACGAAACTGCAGAAGGCAGAATGTTAAATTTTTTTTTCTCAGAGATTAAATTTTTTTTCTCGCATGATTTGGTTTGATCAGATAGACGTCTTTCTCAAGAATATTTGCACGAAACTGAAGGCAGAATGTTAAATTTTTTTTTTCTCGCAGAGATTGGTTGTTTGCTATGATGGAGATCAGATAGATAGAATACGTCAGAATGTTAAATTTTTTTTTTCTCGCAGAGATTGGTTGTTTCAGAATCAGATAGACGTCTTTCTCAAAATACGAAACTGAAAGGCAGAATGTTAAATTTTTTTCTCGCAGAGATTGGTTGTTTGCTATGATGGAGATCAGATAGACGTCTTTCTCAAGAATATTTGCACGAAACTGAAGGCAGAATGTTAAATTTTTTTTTTCTCGCAGAGATTGGTTGTTTGCTATGATGGAGATCAGATAGACGTCTTTCTCAAGAATATTTGCACGAAACTGAAGGCAGAATGTTAAATTTTTTTTTTCTCGCAGAGATTGGTTGTTTTGCTATGATGGAGATCAGAACGTCTTTCTCAGAATATTTGCACGAAACTGAAGGCAGAATGTTAAATTTTTTTCTCGCAGAGATTGGTTGTTTTGCTATGATGGAGATCAGATAGACGTCTTTCTCAGAATATTTGCACGAAACTGAAGGCAGAATGTTAAATTTTTTTTTCTCGCAGAGATTGGTTGTTTGCTATGATGGAGATCAGATAGACGTCTTTCTCAAGAATATTTGTTGCGAAAACTGAAGGCAGAATGTTAAAATTTTTTTTTTTTTTTCTCATTGGATTTTTTTGCTATGATGGAGATCAGAATGGGCGTCTTTCTCAAGAATATTTGCACGAAACTGAAGGCAGAATGTTAAATCTCGCAAGAGTTTGTTACTATGATGGAAATCAGATAGACGTCTTTCTCAAGAATATTTGCACGAAACTGAAGGCAGAATGTTAAATTTTTTTTCTCGCGCAGATTGGTTGTTTGCTATGATGGAGATCAGATAGACGTCTTTCTCCAAGAATATTTGCACGGAAACTGAAGGCAGAATGTTAAATTTTTTTTTCTCGTAGAGATTGGTTGTTTGCTATGATGGAATAGATGAACGTCTTTCTCAAGAATATTTTAGAAATGAAACTGAAGGCAGAATGTTAAATTTTTTTTTTCTCGCAGAGATTGGTTGTTTTATGATGGAGATCAGATAGACGTCTTTCTCAAGAATATTTGCACGAAAAACTGAAGGCAGAATGTTAAATTTTTTCTCTCAGAGATTGGTTGCAGATGAGAATTGACGTTCAAGAATATTGCACAGAAACTGAAGGCAGAATGTTAAATTTTTTTTTCAGATAGACGTTCGCAAGAATATTTCTCAAGAATATTTGGGATAGATTCTTCAAGAATATTTGCACGAAACTGAAGGCAGAATGTTAATTTTTTTTTTCTCGCAGAGATTGGTTGTTGCTATGATGGAGTCAGATGAGACGTCTTTCTCAGAATATTTGCACGAAACTGAAGGCAGAATGTTAAATTTTTTTTCTCGCAGAGATTGGTTGTTTGCTATGATGGAGATCAGATAGACGTCTTTCTCAAGAATATTTGCACGAAACTGAAGGCAGAATGTTAATTGTTTTTTTTTCTCGCAGAGATTGGTTGTTTGCTATGATGGAGATCAGATAGACGTGTTTTCTCAAGAATATTTGCACGAAACTGAAGGCAGAATGTTAAATTTTTTTTTTTCTCGCAGAGATTGGATTTGTTTGCTATGATGGAGATCAGATAGACGTCTTTCTCAAGAATATTTGCACGAAACTGAAGGCAGAATGTTAATTTTTTTTTTCGCAGAGATTGGTTATTTGCTATGATGGAAATAGACGTCTTTCTCAAGAAAGGCAGAAATGAAGGCAGAATGTTTTTTTTTCTCGCAGAGATTGGTTGTTTGCTATGATGGAGATCAGATAGACGTCTTTCTCAAGAATATTTGCACGAAAACTGAAGGCAGAATGTTAAATTTTTTTTCTCGCAGAGATTGGTTGTTTTTGCTATGATGGAGATCAGATAGACGTCTTTCTCAAGAATATTTTAACGAAACTGAAGGCAGAATGTTAAATTTTTTTTTTCTCGCAGAGATTGGTTGTTTGCTATGATGGAGATCAGATAGACGTCTTTCTCAAGAATATTTGTACGAAACTGAAGGCAGAATGTTAAATTTTTTTTTCAGAGATTGGTTGTTGAGATGGAGATCATTGACGTTTTCCCAAAATTTTGCACGAAATGGAGATTAAATCGCAGAGATTGGTTCTTTCTCAAGAATATTTGTCAAGAATATTTGCAATGAAACTGAAGGCAGAATGTTAATTTTTTTTTTTTCTCGCAGAGATTGTCTTTTATTTGCTATGATGGAGATCAGATAGACGTCTTTCTCAAGAATATTTGCACGAAACTGAAGGCAGAATGTTAAATTTTTTTTCGCAGAGATTGGTTGTTTGCTATGATGGAGATCAGATAGACGTCTTTCTCATGATAGAGAATATTTGCACATTTGCACGAAACTGAAGGCAGAATGTTAAATTTTTTTTTCTCGCAGAGATTGGTTGTTTGCTATGATGGAGATCAGATAGACGTCTTTCTCAAGAATATTTGCACGAAACTGAAGGCAGAATGTTAAATTTTTTTTTCTCGCAGAGATTGGTTGTTTTATGATGGAGATCAGATAGACGTCTTTCTCAAGAATATTTGTACGAAACTGAATGCAAATGTTTTTTTTTTTTCTCGCAGAATTGGTTGTTTTATGATGGAGATCAGAAGACGCTTTCTCAAGAATATTTGCAAACTGAAGCAGAATGTTAATTTTTTTTTCTGCAGAGATTGGTTGTTTGCTATGATGGAGATCAGATGACGTCTTTCTCAAGAATATTTGCACGAAACTGAAGGCAGAATGTTAAATTTTTTCTCGCAGAGATTGGTTGTTTGCTATGATGGAGATCAGATAGACGTCTTTCTCAAGAATATTTGCACGAAACTGAAGGCAGAATGTTAAATTTTTTCTCTCAGAGAGATTGGTTGTTTGCTATGATGGGGACTGTATTAGGACGTCTTTTCTCAAGAATATTTGCACGAAACTGAAGGCAGAATGTTAAAATTTTTTTTTTTCTCGCAGAGATTGGTTGTTTGCTATGATGGAGATCAGATAGACGTCTTTCTCAAGAATATTTCAATGAAACTGAAGGCAGAATGTTAAATTTTTTTTTTCTCGCAGAGATTGGTTGTTTGCTATGATGGAGATGATAGACGTCTTTCTCAAGAATATTTGTACGAAACTGAAGGCAGAATGTTAAATTTTTTTTTCGCAGATTGTTGGTTGTTGCGATGAGACTGATAGACGTCTTCTTTCTCAAGAATATTTGCATGAAACTGAAGGCAGAATGTTAAATTTTTTTTCTCGCAGAGATTGGTTGTATGATGATGGAGATCAGATGACGTCTTTCTCAAGAATATTTGCACATGAAACTGAGGCAGAATGTTAAATTTTTTTTCTCGCAGAGATTGGTTGTTTGCTATGATGGAGATCAGATAGACGTCTTTCTCAAGAATATTTGCAACGAAACTGAAGGCAGAATGTTAATTTTTTTTTCTCGCAGAGATTGGTTGTTTGCTATGATGGAGATCAGATAGACGTCTTTTCAAGAATATTTGCACACGAGGCAGAATGAATTTTTTTTCTCGCAGAGATTGTTGTTTAAATGGAGATCAGATTTTTTTTGCAATGAAACTGGCGCAGAATGTTAAATTTTTTGCAGAGTTGGTTTGCTATGATGGAGATCAGATAGACGTCTTTTCCAAGAATATTTGCACGAAACTGAAGGCAGAATGTTAAATTTTTTTTTTCTCGCAGATTGGTTGTTTGCTATGATGGAGATCAGATAGACGTCTTTCTCAAGAATATTTGCACGGAAACTGAAGGCAGAATGTTAATTTTTTTTCTCGCAGAGAGATTGGTTTTGCTATGATGGAGATCAGATAGACGTCTTCTCAAGAATATTTGCACGAAACTGAAGGCAGAATGTTAAATTTTTTTTTTTCGCAGAGATTGGTTGTTTGCTATGATGAGATCAGATAGACGTCTTTTCCAAGAATATTTGCACGAAACTGAAGGCAGAATGTTAAATTTTTTTTTCTCGCAGAGATTGGTTGTTTGCTATGATGGAGACTGGATAGACGTCTTTCTCAAGAATATTTGCACGAAACTGAAGGCAGAATGTTAAATTTTTTTTCTCTCGCAGAGATTGGTTGTTTGCCATGATGGAGGATCAGATCGTCTTTCTCAAGAATATTTGCAGAAATGAAGGCAGAATGTTAAATTTTTTTTTCTCAGAGATTGGATTGTTTATGCGATGGAGACAGATAGACGTCTTTCTCAAGAATATTTGCACGAAACTGAAGGCAGAATGTTAAATTTTTTTCTCGCAGAGATTGGTTGTTTGCTATGATGGAGATCAGATAGGCGTCTTTTCAAGAATATTTGCACGAAACTGAAGGCAGAATGTTAAATTTTTTTTTCTCGCAGAGAGATTGGTTGTTTCATGATGGAGATCTTGATAGACGTCTTTCTCAAGAATATTTGCACGAAACTGAAGGCAGAATGTTAAATTTTTTTTTCTCGCAGAGATTGGTTGTTTGCTATGATGGAGATCAGATAGACGTCTTTCTCAGAATATTTGAAGACGAAAACTGAAGGCAGAATGTTAAATTTTTTTTCTCGCAGAGATTGCAAATTTTTTTTGGCTGCTATGATGGAGATCAGATAGACGTCTTTTCAAGAATATTTGCACGAAACTGAAGGCAGAATGTTAAATTTTTTTTTTCTCGCAGAGATTGTTTGTTTGCTATGATGGAGATCAGATAGACGTCTTTCTCAAGAATATTTCTCACGAAACTGAATGGGCAGAATGTTAAAATTTTTTTTCTCGCAGAGATTGGTTGTTTTGCTATGATGGAGATCAGATAGACGTCTTTCTCAAGAATATTTTGCACAGAATGAAAACTGAAGGCAGAATGTTAAATTTTTTTTTCTCGCAGAGATTGGTTGTTTGCTATGATGGAGATCAGATAGACGTCTTTCTCAAGAATATTTACTGAAACTGAAGGCAGAATGTTAAATTCTTTTTTTCGCAGAGATTGGTTGTTTGCTATGATGGAGATCGATAGACGTCTTCTTTCTCAAGAATATTTTGCATCGAAACTGAAGGTAGAATGCTAAATTTTTTTCCTCAGAGATTGGTTGTCAAGGTGATGGAGATCAGATAGACGTGTCTTTTCTCAAGAATACTTGCACGAAACTGAAGGCAGAATACAACTTTTTTTTCTCGCAGAGATTATTAGTTTTGCTAAGGATGGAATGATGTAGATGTCTTTTCAAGAATATTTGCATCGAAAACTGAAGGCAGAATGTTAAATTTTTTTTCTCGCAGAGATTGGTTGTTTGCTATGATGGAGATCAGATAGGACGTCTTTCTCAGGAATATTTGCACGAAACCGAAGGGCAGAATGTTAAATTTTTTTTTTCTCGCAGAGATTGGTTGTTTAAGGTGATGGAGATCAGATAGACGTCTTTCTCAAGAATATTTTCACGAAACTGAAGGCAGAATGTTAAATTTTTTTTCTCGCAGGAGAGAGATGATAGACGTCTTTTCTCAAGAATATTTTGAACTGACAGAATGAGCAGAGATCGATGGGAGATCAGACGTCTTTCTCAAGAATATTTGCACGAAACTGAAGGCAGAATGTTAAATTTTTTTTCGCAGAGATTGGTTGTTTGCTATGATGGAGATCAGATAGACGTCTTTTCAAGAATATTTGCAAATGAAAATGAAGGCAGAATGTTAAATTTTTTTTTTTTTCGCAGAGATTGGTTGTTTGCTATGATGGAGATCAGATAGACGTCTTTCGGGCGGAATATTTGCACGAAACTGGAAGGCAGAATGTTAATTTTTTTTTTCTCGCAGAGATTGGTTGTTTGCTATGATGACTGGGATAGATGTCTTTCTTCAAGAATATTTGCACGAAACCGAAGGCAGAATGTTAAATTTTTTTTTCTCGCAGAGATTGGTTGTTTGCTATGATGGAGACAGATAGACGTTTTTCGCAAGAATATTTAAACGAAAACTGAAGGCAGAATGTTAAATTTTTTTTTCTGCAGAGATTGGTTGTTTGGTTAGTGAGGAGAGATCAGATAGACGTCTTTCTCAAGATTATTTTAACGAAACTGAAGGCAGAATGTTAAATTTTTTTTTTTTCTCGCAGATTGGTTGTTTGTTATGATGAGATCAGATAGACGTCTTTCTCAAGAATATTTTCACGCAGAACTGAAGGCAGAAGATTTTTTCTCGCAGAGATTGGTTGTTTGATGGAGATCAGATAGACGTCTTCTCAAGAATATTGCACGAAAACTGAAGGCAGAATGTTAATTTTTTTTTCTCGCAGAGATTGGTTGTTTGCTATGATGGAGATCAGATAGACTTTCAAGAATATTTGCACGAAAACTGAAGGCAGAATGTTAAATTTTTTTTTTCTCGCAGAGATTGGTTGTTTGCTATGAGGAGATCAGATAGACGTGTTTCTCAAGAATATTTGCACGAAACTGAAGGCAGAATGTTAAATTTTTTTTTTCTCGCAGAGATTGCCGTTTGCTATGATGGAGACGATAGACAGCCCTTCTCAAGAATATTTGCACGAAACTGAAGGCAGAATGTTAAATTTTTTTTTCTCGCAGAGATTGTTGTTTGTTATGATGGAGACAGATAGACGTCTTTTCAAGAATATTTGCACGAAACTGAAGGCAGAATGTTAAATTTTTTCTCGCAGATTGGTTGTTTGCTATGGAGACTGATGACGTCTTTCTTTTCAAGAATATTTGCACGAAACTGGAAGGCAGAATGTTAATTTTTTTTTTTCTCGCAGAGATTGGTTGTTTTGCCATGATGGAGACTGGGATAGATGTCTTCTTTCAAGAATACGCACGAAAACCGAAGGCAGAATGTTAAATTTTTTTTTCTCGCAGAGATTGGTTGTTTCACAGTGATGGAGAGATCAGATAGACGTCTTCAAGAATATTTTCCAATGAAACTGAAGACAGAATGTTAAATTTTTTTTTTTCTCGCAGATTGGTTGCAGATGGAGATCAGATGGACGTTTGCTAAGATGGAAAACTGAAGCAGAATAAATCGCAGAGACGTCTTTCAAGAATATTTGCACGAAACATTGAAGGCAGAATGTTAAATTTTTTTTTCTCGCAGAGATTGGTTGTTTGCTATGATGGAGATCAGATACGACGTCTTTCTCAAGAATATTTGTAACGAAACTGAAGGCAGAATGTTAATTTTTTTTCTCGCAGAGATTGGTTGTTGATGGAGACTGATGATGGAAGATTTGCACGAAATAGAACGTTAATTTTTTTTTTTCTCAAGTATCAAGTGATTTGCACGTCTTTCAAGAATTTGAAGGCAGAATGTTAAATTTTTTTTTCTCGCAGAGAGATTAGCTGTTTCTCAAGAATATTTGGAAAGAAGGCAGAATGTTAAAGCAGAGATTGGTTGTTTGCTATGAGTCTGATAGACGTCTCAAGAATATTTGCAATGAAACTGAAGGCAGAATGTTAAATTTTTTTTCTCGCAGAGATTGGTTTTGCTATGATGGAGATCAGATAGACGTCTTTCTCAAGAATATTTGCATCGAAACTGAAGGCAGAATGTTAATTTTTTTTTTCTCGCAGAGATTGGTTGTTTGCTAAGATGGAGATCAGATAGACGTGCCTTCAAGAATATTTAACGAAACTCGAAGGCAGAATGTTAAATTTTTTTTCTCGCAGAGGATCAGATTGTTTTCTCAAGAATGATGGATCGAAAGATAGACGTTAAATTTTTTCCAAGAATATTTGCACAGAAACTGTCTTTCAAGAATATTTGCACGAAATGTTAAATTCTTTTTTTTTCTCGCAGAGATTGGTTGTTTCAAGGCGATGGAGATCAGATAGACGTCTTTCTCAAGAATATTTGCACGAAACTGAAGGCAGAATGTTAAATTTTTTTTTCGCGAGATTGGTTGTTTGCTATGATGGAGATCTGATAGACGTTCTTTCAAGAATATTTGCACGAAAACTGAAGGCAGAATGTTAAATTTTTTTCCTCGCAGAGATTGGTTGTTTGCTATGATGGAGATCAGATAGACGTCTTTTTCTCAAGAATATTTTTCTACGAAACTGAAGGCAGAATGTTAAATTTTTTTCTCTAAGAGATTGGTTGTTTGCTATGAGGAGATTGATAGACGTCTTTTTCAAGAATATTTTAACGAAACTGAAGGCAGAATGTTAATTTTTTTTCTGCAGAGATTGGTTGTTTGCTATGATGGAGATCGATAGACGTCTTCTCAAGAATATCGGCACGAAACTGAAGGTAGAATGTTAAAATTTTTTTTCTTGCAGAGATTGTTGTTGTTTGCTAAGATGGAGACAGATAGACGTCTTTTCTCAAGAATATTTGCACGAAACTGAAGTCAGAATGTTAAATTTTTTTTTTCTCGCAGAGATTGGCCCTTTGCATTATTTGGCGGAACTGAAGGGAAGTTAAATTCTTTTTTCTCGCAGAATGTTGTTTGATGAGAGATCGTTTCTCAAGAATATTTGCACGAAACTGAAGGCAGAATGTTAATTTTTTTTTCTCGCAGAGATTGGTTGTTTGCTATGATGGAGATCAGATAGACGGTTTTCTCAAGAATATTTTAATGAAACTGAAGGCAGAATAGCAAATTTTTTTTTTTTTCGCAGAGATTGGTTGTTTGCTGAGGGAGATCAGATAGACGTCTTTCAAGAATATTTGCACGAAACTGAAGGCAGAATGTTAAATTTTTTTTTTTTCTCGCAGAGATTGGTTGTTTGCTGCGATGGAGATCAGATAGTTCTTTCAAGAATATTTGCACGAAACTGAAGGCAGAATGTTAAATTTTTTTTCTCGCAGAGATTGGTTGTTTATTATGATGGAGATCAGATAGACGTCTTCTCAAGAATATTTGCACGAAACTGAAGGTAAAGAATGTTAAATTTTTTCGCAGAGATTTTCCTGCAGAGATTTTCTCAAGAATATTTGGGCACGAAACTGAAGGCAGAATGATGGAGACTATGATGGAGATCAGCGTCTTTCAAGAATATTTTGCACGAAACTGAAGGCAGAATGTTAAATTTTTTTCTCGCAGAGATTGGTTGTTTGCTGGCGAGGAAGATCAGATAGACGTCTTCTCAAGAATATTTGCACGAAACTGAAGGCAGAATGTTAAATTTTTTTTCCGCAGAGATTGGTTGTTTGTTAAGATGGAGATCAGATAGACGCCCTTTCTCAAGAATATTTTAATGAAACTGAAGGCAGAATGTTAAATTTTTTTTTTCTCGCAGAGATTGGTTGTTTGCTATGATGGAGATCAGATAGACGTCTTTCTCAAGAATATTGCACGAAACTGAAGGCAGAATGTTAAATTTTTTTTTTTCTCGCAGAGATTGGTTGTTTGCTAGGATGACTGGGAGATATGTCGTTTCTCAAGAATATTTGCACGAAACTGAAGGCAGAATGTTAAATTTTTTTTTCTCGCAGAGATTGGTTGTTTTGCGGATGGATCAGATGGAGATCAGAAATGAAGGCAGAAGAACAGAGATTATTGTTTGTGACTTTCAAGAATATTTGCACGAAAACTGAAGGCAGAATGTTAAATTTTTTTTCCTCGCAGAGATTGGTTGTTTGGGTTATGATGGAGAGATCAGATAGACGTCTTTCTCAAGAATATTTGCACGAAACTGAAGTAATGTTAAATTTTTTTTCTCGCAGAGATTGGTTGTTTGCGATGGAGATCAGATAGACGTCTTTTCAAGAATATTTGTACGAAACTGAAGGCAGAATGTTAAATTTTTTTCTCGCAGAGATTGGTTGTTTGCTATGATGGAGATCAGATAGACGTTTTTCGGAATATTTGCAATGAAACTGAAGGCAGAATGTTAAATTTTTTTTTTCTCGCAGAGATTGGTTGTTTTATGATGGAGACCTTCAGATAGACGTCTTTTCTCAAGAATATTTGCACGAAACTGGAAGGCAGAATGTTAAATTTTTTTTCTCGCAGAGATTGGTTGTTTGCATGATGGAGATCAGATAGACGCCCTTTGGAATATTTGCACGAAACTGAAGGCAGAATGTTAAATTTTTTTTCCTCGATTAAGAAGTTGTTTGCTAAGATGGAGATCAGATAGACGTCTTTCTCAAGAATATCAAATCGAAACTGAAGGCAGAATGTTAAATTCTTTTTTTTTCTCGCAGAGATTGGTTGTTTACAGATGGAGATCAGATAGACGTCTTTCAAGAATATTTGCAATGAAACTGAAGGCAGAATGTTAAATTTTTTTTTCTCTGCAGAGAGATTTGTTTGCAGCAGATGGAGATCAGATAGACGTCTTTTCAAGAATATTTGCACGAACTGAATAAGAATGTTAAATTTTTTTTTCTCGCAGAGATTGGTTGTTTGGTTATGATGGAGATCAGATAGACGTCTTCAAGAATATTTGCACGAAAAACAGAATGTTAAATTTTTTCTCTCAGATTGGTTGTTTGCTATGATGGAGACAGATATTTTGCCTTCAAGAATATTTGCAACGAAAACTGAAGGCAGAATGTTAAATTTTTTTTTTCTCAGAGATTGGTTGTTTTGCTATGATGGAGATCAGATAGACGTTTTCCAAGAATATTGCACGAAACCGAAGGCAGAATGTTAATTTTTTTTTTCGCAGAGATTGGTTGTTTGCTATGATGGAGATCAGACAGACGTCTTTCTCAAGAATATTTGCAACGGAAAAACTGGAAGGCAGAATGTTAAATTTTTTTTTCTCGCAGAGATTGGTTGTTTGTTATGATGGAGATCAGATAGACGTCTTTCAAGAATATTTCACGAAACTGAAACTGAAGTTAAATTTTTTTTCTCGCAGAGATTAGGTTGTTTTATGATGGAGATCGATAATGCTTCCTCTCAAGAATATTTGCAACGAAAACTGAAGGCAGAATGTTAAATTTTTTTTTTCTCGCAGAGATTGGTTGTTTGCTATGAGGAGATCAGATAGACGAATTTTCTCAAGAATATTTGTTAAAATTTTTTTCGCAGAAACTGAAGGCAGAATGTTAAATTACTGAAACTTTTTTTTTCTGCAGAGATTGGTTGTTTCATATGATGGAGATCAGATAGACGTCTTTTCAAGAATATTTGCACGAAACTGAAGGCAGAATGTTAAATTTTTTTTTTCTCGCAGAGATTGGTTGTTTGCTATGATGGAGGATCAGATAGACGTCTTTCTCAAGAATATATTTGCACGAAACTGAAGGCAGAATGTTTTTTTTTTTCTCGCAGAGATTGGTTGTTTGGTTATGATGGATCAGATCATCGTCTTTCAAGAATATTTGTAACGAAACTGAAGGCAGAATGTTAATTTTTTTTTTCGCAGAGATTGGTTGTTTGCTATGATGGAGATCAGACGTCTTTCCTTTAAGAATATTTTGCACGAAACCGAAGGCAGAATGTTAATTTTTTTTCTCGCAGAGATTGGTTGTTTACAGATGGAGATCAGATAGACGTGTCTTTCTCAAGAATATTTGCACGAAACTGAAGGCAGAATGTTAAATTTTTTTTCTCAGAGAGATTGGTTGTTTGCTATGATGGAGACTGGATAGACGTCTTTTCAAGAATATTTTGCACGAAAACTGAAGGCAGAATGTTAAATTTTTTTAAATTTTTTTCTCAAGAATATTTGCACGAAACTGAAGGCAGAAGTTAAATTCGCAGAGATTACGTTTGTTGGTGATGGAGATCAGATAGACGTCTTTCTTCAAGAATATTTGCACGAAACTGGCAGAATGTTAAATTTTTTTTTTCGCAGAGATTGGTTGTTTGGTTATGATGGAGATCAGATAGACGTCTTTCTCAAGAATATTTGCACGGAAACTGAAGGCAGAATGTTAAATTTTTTTTTTCTCGCAGAGATTGGTTGTTTGCTGGTGATGGAGATCAGATAGACGTCGAAGAATATTTTGGAATGAAACCGAAGGCAGAATGTTAATTTTTTTTTCGCAGAGATTACGGTTTATGATGGAGACTGATACGTCTTTCTCAAGAATATTTGCACGAAACTGAAGGCAGAATGTTAAATTTTTTTTTCTGCAGAGATTGCCGTTTCATGATGAGGAGATCAGATAGACGTCTTTTCAAGAATATTTGCACGAAACTGAAGGAAGAATGTTAAATTTTTTTTCTCGCAGAGATTGGTTGGTTTGCTATGATGGAGATCAGATAGACGTCTTTTCTCAAGAATATTTGCGTAACGAAACTGAAGGCAGAATGTTAAATTTTTTTTTTTTCTCGCAGAGATTGGTTGTTTGCTATGATGGAGATCAGATAGACGTCTTTCAAGAATATTTGCACGAAACTGAAGGCAGAATGTTAAATTTTTTTTTTTTCTCTCAGAGATTGGTTGTTTGGCTATGATGGAGATCAGATAGGACGTGTTCTTTTCAAGAATATTTGCACGAAACTGAAGGCAGAATGTTAAATTTTTTTTTCTCGCAGAGATTGGTTGTTTGCTATGATGGAGATCAGATAGACGTCTTTCTCAAGAATATTTGCACGAAACTGAAGGCAGAATGTTATTTTTTTTTTTTTTTTTTTCGCAGAGATTGTCTTTCTGTTTGCTATGATGGAGATCAGATAGACGTCTTTTCTCAAGAATATTTTACACGAAAACTGAAGGCAGAATGTTAAATTTTTTTTCTCGCAGAGATTGCTTGTTGGTTATGATGGAGATCAGATAGACGTCTTTTCTAAGAATATTTGCACGAAACTGGAAGGCAGAATGTTAAATTTTTTTTTCTCCAGAGATTGGTTGTTTACTATGATGGAGATCAGATAGACGTCTTTCTCAAGAATATTTAATGAAACTGAAGGCAGAATGTTAAATTTTTTTTTCTCGCAGAGATTAAGGTTTGCTATGATGGAGATCAGATAGACGTCTTTCTCAAGAATATTTGCACGAAACTGAAGGCAGAATGTTAAATTTTTTTTTTTCGCAGAGATTGGTTTTTTGCTGATGCGATGGAGATCAGATAGACATTAATTTTTTTTTCTCAAGAAGTTTGTTTGCACGAAACGGAAGGCAGAATGTTAATTTTTTTTTTTTTTTTCTCGCAGAGATTGACGTCACTTTCTCAAGAATATTTACGAGCAGAGGCAGATGGAGATTGGTTGTTTCAGATAGGACGTCTTTCTCAAGAATATTTGCACGAAACTGAAGGCAGAATGTTAAATTTTTTTTTTCTCGCAGAGATTGGTTGTTGCTATGATGGAGATCAGAATAGACGTCAGAATGTTGAATTTTTTTTTCTCAAGAATATTTGCACGGAATCAAAACTCAGAAGGCAGAATGTTAAATTTTTTTTCTCGCAGAGATTGGTTGTTGATGGAGATCAGATGACGTCTTTCTCAAAACGATGGATGATCAGATAGACGTCTTTCCTCAAGAATATTTGCACGAAACTGAAGGCAGAATTTTTTCTTAAATTTTTTTTAGACGTCTTTCTCAGAGATTGGTTGTTTGCAGAGATTATGAGGAGATCAGATAGACGTCTTTCTCAAGAATATTTGCACGAAACTGAAGGCAGAATGTTAAATTTTTTTTTCGCAGAGATTGGTTGTTTGCTATGATGGAGATCAGATAGACGTCTTTCTCAGAATATTTTGCACGAAACTGAAGGCAGAATGTTAAATTTTTTTTTTCTCTGCAGAGATTGGTTGTTTGCTATGATGGAGATCCAGATAGACGTCTTTCTCAAGAATATTTGTAACGAAACTGAAGGCAGAATGTTAAATTTTTTTTCTCGCAGAGATTGGTTGTTTGCTATGATGGAGATCAGATAGACGTCTTTTCTCAAAAAGAATATTTGCACGAAACTGAAGGCAGAATGTTAAATTTTTTTCTCGCAGAGATTGGTTGTTTACTATGATGAGATCAGATAGACGTCTTTCTCAAGAATATTTGCACGAAACTGAAGGCAGAATTTTAATTTTTTTTTCTCGCAGAATAGATTGGTTAAATTTTTTTCTCTCAGAGATTGTTTGCTATGATGGAGATCAGATAGACGTCTTTCTCAAGAATATTTTGCTGAAGGCAGAAATTTTTTTTTTTCTCGCAGGATTGGTTGTTTTGCTATGATGGAGATCAGATACACAGAATATTTGCACAAACTGAAGGCAGAGATATTTTTTTTTTCTCAGAGATTGGTTGTTTGCTATGATGGAGATCAGATGACGTCTTTCTCAAGAATATTTGCACGAAACTGAAGGCAGAATGTTAAATTTTTTTTTCTCGCAGAGATTGGTTGTTTACTATGATGGAGATCAGATAGACGTCTTTCTCAAGAATATTTGCACGAAACAGAATGAAGGCAGAATGTTAAATCTTTTTTTTCTCGAAACTGAAGGCAGAATGTTAATTTTTTTTTTTCTATGATGGAGATCAGATAGACGTCTTTCTCAAGAATATTTGCACGAAACTGAAGGCAGAATGTTAAATTTTTTTTCTCGCAGAGATTGGTTGTTTTGCTATGATGGAGATCAGATAGACGTCTTTGCTGAGAACTGAGGCAGAATGTTAATTTTTTTTTCTTTGGTTGTTTTGCTATGATGGAGATCAGATAGACGTCTTTCTCAGAATATTTGCACGAGGCAGAAGGCAGAATGTTAAATTTTTTTTCTCAGAGATTGGTTGTTTGCTATGGATGAGATGAATGGGCATCTTTCTCAGAATATTTGCACGAAACTGAAGGCAGAATGTTAAAATTTTTTCTCGCAGATTGGTTTGTTTAAATTGACACGTCTTTCTCAAGAATATTTGCACGAACTATGCTATGATGGAGATCATCTTTTTTTCTGGATTGGTTCAGATCAGAAACTGAAGACGTCTTTCTCAAGAATATTTGCATCGAAACTGAAGGCAGAATGTTAAATTTTTTTTCTCGCAGAGATTGGTTGTTTGCTATGATGGAGATCAGATAGACGTCTTTCTCAAGAATATTTTGAAAACTGAAGGCAGAGATATTAGAATTTTTTTTTTTCTCGCAGAGATTGGTTGTTTTGCTATGATGGAGATCAGATAGACGTCTTTCTCCAAGAATATTTGCACGAAACTGAAGGCAGAATGTTAAAATTTTTTTTTTCTCGCAGAGTTAATTTGTTTTGCTATAGTGGAGATCAGATAGACGTCTTTCTCAAGAATATTTGCACGAAACTGAAGCAGAATGTTAAATTTTTTTTTCTCGCGAGATTGGTTATTACTATGATGGAGATCAGATAGACGTCTTTTCTCAAGAATATTTGCACGAAACTGAAGGCAGAATGTTAAATTTTTTTTCTCGCAGAGATTGGTTGTCTTTTCAAGAATATTTGCACGAAACTGAAGGCAGAATGTTAATTTTTTTTTTTCTCGCAGGGTGGTTGTTTCAGATAGACGTCTTTCTCAAGAATATTTGCACGAAACTGAAGGCAGAATGTTAAATTTTTTTCTCAGAGAGATTGGTTGTTTTGCTATGATGGAATCAGATAGACGTCTTTCTCAGAATATTTGCTGAGAAGCAGAAGGCAGAATGTTATTTTTTTTTCTCGCAGGATTAGTTGTTTGCTATGATGGAGATCAGATAGACGTCTTTCTCAGAATATTTGCACGAAACTAGAAGGCAGAATGTTAAATTTTTTTCTCGCAGAGATTGGTTGTTTGCTATGATGGAGATCAGATGAACATCTTTCTCAAGAATATTTGCACGAAACTGAAGGCAGAATGTTAAATTTTTTCTCGCAGAAGATTAGTTTGTTTGCTGATGGAGATCAGATGAACGTCTTTCTCAAGAATATTTGCACGAAACTGAAGGCAGAATGTTAATTTTTTTTTTTCTCGCAGAGAGATTGGTTTGTTGCTATGATGGAGATCAGCGTCTTTCAAGATTTCAGGAAACTGAAGACGTTAATTTTTTTCTCGCAGGGTGGTTGTTTCTATGAGGGGAGAGATCAAGAATCTTTTTACGAACTGAAGGCAGAATCCCAAATTTTTTTCTCGCAGAAATTGGTTGTTTGCTGATGGAGATCAGATAGACGTCTTTCTCAAGAATATTTGCACGAAACTGAAGGCAGAATGTTAATTTTTTTTTCTCGCAGAGATTGGTTGTTTGCTATGATGGAGATCAGATAGACGTCTTTCTCAAGAATATTTGCACGAAACTGAAGAAGGCAGAATGTTAATTTTTTTTTCTCGCAGAGATTGGTTTTTGCTATGATGGAGATCAGATGGACGTCTTTTCTCAGAATATTTGCACGAAACTGAAGGCAGAATGTTAAATTTTTTTTTTTTCTCGCAGAGATTGGTTGTTTGCTATGATGGAGATCAGATAGACGTCTTTCTCAAAGATATTTGCACGAAACTGAAGCAGAATGTTAATTTTTTTTTTTCTCGCAGAGATTGGTTGTTTGCTATGATGGAGATCAGATAGACGTCTTTCTCAAGAATATTTGCACGAAACTGAAGGCGAATGTTAAATTTTTTTCTCGCAGAATTGGTTGTTTGCTATGATGGAAGTCATATAGACGTCTTTCTCAAGAATATTTGCAAAGGCTGAAGGCAGAATGTTAAATTTTTTTTTTTCTCTCGCAGAGATTGGTTGTTTGCTATGATGGAATCAGATAGACGTCTTTCTCAAGAATATTTGCACTGAAACTGAAGGCAGAATGTTAATTTTTTTTTTTCTCACGCATTGGATTGGTTTGCTATGATGGAGATCAGATGAACGTCTTTCTCAGAATATTTTGCACGAAACTGAAGGCAGAATGTTAAACAGAATTGGTTGTTGCTATTAAACGTCTTTTTTTTCTCGCAGAATGTTAAATTTTTTTCTCTTGGTTGTTTGCTATGATGGAATCCTTATAGACGTCTTTCTCCAAATATTTGCACGAAACTGAAGGCAGAATGTTAATTTTTTTTTTCTCGCAGAGATTGTTTGTTTGCTATGATGGAGATCAGATGACGTCTTTTCTCAGAATATTTGCACGAAACTGAAGGCAAATGTTAATTTTTTTCTCGCAGAGATTGGTTGTTTACTATGATGAGATCAGATAGACGTCTTTCTCAAGAATATTTGCACGAAACTGAAGGCAAGAATATTAAATTTTTTTCTCCAACAGAAGTTGGTTGTTTGCTATGATGGAGATCAGATAGACGTCTCTCAAGAATATTTGCAAAACTGAAGCAGAATGTTAAATTTTTTTTCTCTCAGAGATTGGTTGTTTGCTTTATGATGGAGATCAGATAGACGTCTTTCTCAGAATATTTGCACGAGGAAACTGAAGGCAGAATGTGTTTAATTTTTTTTCTCGCAGAGATTGGTTGTTTCTATGATGGAGATCAGATAGACGTCTTTTCAAGAATATTTGCACGAAACTGAAGGCAGAATATTAATTTTTTCTCGCAAATTGGTTGTTTTCTATGATGGAGATCAGATAGACGTCTTTCTCAAGAATATTTGCACGAAACTGAAAGGCAGAATGTTAATTTTTTTCTCTCAGAAGATTGTGGTTGTTGCTATGATGGAGATCAGATAGACATTTTCTCAAGAATATTGCACGAAACGAGAAGGCAGAATGTTAAAAATTTTTTTTTCTCGCAGGGTTGGTTTTTACTATGATGGAGATCAGATAGACGTCTTTCTCAGAATATTTGCACGAAACTGAGCCAGAATGTTAAATTTTTTTTCTCATGATTGGTTGTTTGCTATGATGGAGATCAGATAGACGTCTTTCTCATAATATTTGCACGAAACTGAAGGCAGAATGTTGATTTTTTTTTCTCGCAGGAATTGGTTGTTTTGCTATGATGGAGATCAGATAGACGTCTTTCTCAGAATATTTGCACGAAACTGAAGGCAGAATGTTAAATTTTTTTTTCTCAGAGATTGGTTGTTTGCTATGATGGAATCAGATGAACGTCTTTCTCAAGAATATTTGCACGAAACTGAAAGGCAGAATGTTTAAAATTTTTTCTCGCAGAGATTGGTTGTTTGCTATGATGGAGATCAGATAGACGTCTTTCTCAAGAATATTTGCACGAAACTGAAGGCAGAATGTTAGAATTTTTTTTTTCTCGCAGAAGATTGGTTGTTTGCTATGATGGAGATCAGATAGACGTCTTTCTCAAAATATTTTGCACGAAACTGGAAGGCAGAATGTTAAATTTTTTTTTTTCTCGCAGAGATTGGTTGTTTGCTATGATGGAGATCAGATAGACGTCTTTTCTCAAGAATATTTCACAGAGAAACTGAACCCAGAATGTTAAATTTTTTTTTCTCGCAGAGATTGGTTGTTTTGCTATGAGGTCTTTCTCAAGAATGTTGCAGATAGACGTTAAATTTTTTTTCTCGCAAGAATATTTGCTACGAAGGCCAGAATGTTAGAATTATTTTTTCTCGGAGATTGGTTGTTTCTATGATGGGCGTGAACGTCTTTCTCAAAGAATTTGCACGAGCTGAAAGGCAGAATGTTAATTTTTTTTTTCTCGCAAGTTGGACATTTGCTATGATGGAATCAGATGAACGTCTTTCTCAAGAATATTTGCACGAAACTGAAGGCAGAATGTTAAATTTTTTTTTTCTCGCAGAATTATTTGCTATGATGATGGAGATCAGATAGACGTCTTTCTCAAGAATATTTACACGAAACTAGAAAGGCAGAATGTTAAATTTTTTTTTCTCTCAGAGATTGGTTGTTTGCTATGATGGAGATCAGATAGACGTCTTTCTCGAATATTTTGCTGAAACTGAAGACAGAATGTTAAATTTTTTTTTTCTCGCAGAGATTGGTTGTTTGCTATAAGGGAGATCAGATAGACGCGTCTTTTCTCAAGAATATTTGCACGAAACTGAAGGCAGGAATGTTAAATTTTTTTTCTCTTAAAGATTGGTTGTTGCTATGATGGAGATCAGATGACGTCCTTTCTCAAAATATTTGCACACGAAACTGAAAGGCAGAATGTTAAATTTTTTTTCTCGCAGAATTGGTTGTTTCTTTATGATGGAATCAGATAGGCGTCTTTCTCAAGAATATTTTTGCACGAAACTGAAGGCAGAATGTTAAATTTTTTTTCTTTCAGGGGATTTGGTTGTTTGCTATGATGGAGATCAGATGAACGTCTTTCTCAAGAATATTTGCACGAAACTGAAGGCAGAATGTTAAATTTTTTTTTTCTCGCAGAGATTGGTTGTTGCTATGATGGAGATCAGATAGACGTCTTTCTCAGAATATTTGCACGAAACTGAAGGCAGGGTGGTTGTTTGCTATGATGGAGATCAGATAGACGTTTTCTCAGAATATTTTGCTTTGAAACTGAAGCAGAATGTTAAATTTTTTTCTCGCAGAGATTGGTTGTTTGCTATGATGGAGATCAGATAGACGTCTTTCTCAAGAATATTTGCACACAAACTGAAAGGCAGAATGTTAAATTTTTTTTTCTCGCAGAGATTGGTTGTTTACTATGATGGAGATCAGATAGACGTCTTTCTCAAGAATATGTTTGCACTTTTTGAAACTGAAGGCAGAATGTTAAATTTTTTTTTTCTCAGAATTTGCAAACTGAGGCAGAATATTTTTTTCTGAGTTGTTGTTTGCTATGATGGAGATCAGATGAACGTCTTTCTCAAGAATATTTGCACGAAAACTGAAGGCAGAATGTTAAATTTTTTTTCTCTCGCAGAGATTGGTTGTTTATATGATGGAGATCAGATGAACGTCTTTCTCAAGAATATTTACACGAAACTGAAGGCAGAATGTTAAATTTTTTTTTTTTCTCGGGTAGATTGGTTGTTGCTATGATGGAATCAGATGAACGTCTTTCTCAGAATATTTGCACGAAAACTGAAGGCAGAATGTTAAAATTTTTTTTTCTCTCAGAGATTGGTTTGACTGCTATGATGGAGATCAGATAGACGTCTTTCTCAGAATATTTGCACATGAAACAGATAGACGAAGGCAGAAATGTTAGAATTTTTTTTTTTCGCAGAGATTGGTTGTTTTGCTATGATGGAGATCAGATAGACGTCTTTCTCAAGAATATTTGCACGAAACTGAAGGCAGAATATTAAATTTTTTTTTTTCTCGCTATGATAGAATCAAGATGACGTCTTTTGAATATTTTGAAACTATGATTTTTTCTGGAGATCAGATGAACGTCTTTCTCAAGAATATTTGCACGAGCTGAAGGCAGAATGTTAAATTTTTTTCTCGCAGAGATTGGTTGTTTTTATGATGGAGATCAGATAGACGTCTTTCTCAAAATATTTGCACGAACTGAAGGCAGAATGTTAAATTTTTTTCTCGCAGAGATTGGTTTGTTTACTATGATGGAGATCAGATCAGACGTCAGAATATTAATTTTTTTCTCAAGATTGATTTTTCTATAGAGAGATCAAGACGTCTTTCTGAAAGGCTGAAGAGATGTTAAATTTTTTTTTCTCGCAGAGATTGGTTGTTTGCTATGAGGAGATCAGATAGACGTCTTTCTCAGAATATTTGCACAGAACTGAAGGCAGAATGTTAAATTTTTTTTTCTCGCAGAATTGGTTGTTTTGCTATGATGGAGAATAGACGTCTTTCTCAAGAATATTTGCACGAAAACTGAAGGCAGAATTAAAATTTTTTTTTTTCATTTGCTATGATGGAGATCAGATTGACGTTGAATATTTTCTGAAGGCTATTAAATGGAGAGTTGTTTTCAGATAGACGTCTTTCTCAAGAATATTTGCACGAAACTGAAGGCAGAATGTTAAATTTTTTTTTTCTCGCAGAGATTGGTTGTTTGCTATGATGGAGATCAGATAGACGTCTTTTCTCAAGAATATTTGGAGATCAGATGAACGTCTTTCTCACACCGAAACTGAAGGCAGAATGTTAAATTTTTTTTTCTCAGAGATTGGTTGTTTGCTATGATGGAGATCCAGCGTCTTTCTCAAGAATATTTGCGAACGTAGAATTTTTTTTTCTGATTGGTTGGCAGAATGATAACGTTTTTTTTTCAAACTGCAGATGTTAAATTTTTTTCTGGTTGTTTACTATGAGATGGAGATCAGATGACGTCTTTCTCAAGAATATTTGCGAAACTGAAGGCAGAATGTTAAATTTTTTTTTCTCGCAGGGTGGTTGTTTGCTATGATGGAGATCAGATGAACGTCTTTCTCAAGAATATTTGAAACAGAAGGCGAAACTGAAAGATTTGCTATGAGAATGTTAAATTTTTTTTCTCGCAGAGTTAAATTTTTTCTGGTTTGTTTGCTTTTTATGATGGAATCAGACGTCTTTCTCGGAATATTTGCACGAACTGCACGAAACTGAAGGCTATGATGGAATGTTAAATTTTTTTTCTCGCTGAAGGCAGAATATTTAAATTTTTTTCTCGCAGAATTGGTTGATGGATGGAGTCAGATAGACGTCTTTCTCAAGAATATTTTTGCAAACTGAAGGCAGAATGTTAAATTTTTTTCTCTCAGGAATTGATTTATTTGCTATGATGGAGATCAGATAGACGTCTTTCTCAAGAATATTTGCACGAAACTGAGGCAGAATGTTAAATTTTTTTCTCTGAGATTGGTTGTTTTACTAGCATGATGGAATCAGATAGACGTCTTTCTCGAATATTTGCACGAAACTGAAGGCAGAATGTAAATTTTTTTCTCGCAGAGATTGGTTGTTTTGCTATGATGGAGATCAGATGAACGTCTTTCTCCAAAATATTTGAAACACGAAACTGAAGGCAGAATGATTCTTTCTAAATTTTTTTTTTTTCTCGCAGAGATTGGATTTGTTTGCTATGATGGAGATCAGATAGACGTCTTTCTCAGAATATTTGCACGAAACTGAAGAATGTTAATTTTTCTCTCAGAATGTTAGAAGCGTCTTTTTTTTTTTCTCGCAGAGAATTTTTTTTCTTGGTTGTTTGCTATGATGGAGATCAGATGAACGTCTTTCTCAAAATATTTTGCACGAAACTGAAGGCAGAATGTTAATTTTTTTTTTTCGCAGAGATTGGTTTGTTGCTATGATGGAGATCAGATAGACGTCTTTTCTCAAGAATATTTTGCACGAAACTGAAGGCAGAATGTTAAATTTTTTTTCTCGCAGAGGGTGGTTCTCTATGATGGAATTGGTCTTTTGAATATTTGAAACTGAAGAAGCAGAATGATGGAATGGAGATCAGATGACGTCTTTCTCAAGAATATTTGCACGAAACTGAAGGCAGAATGTTAAATTGGTTGTTTTTTTTTTTTTCTCGCAGGATGTTAATCTGGTTGTTTTGCTATGATGGAGATCAGATAGACGTCTTTCTCAGAATATTTTGCACGAAACTGAAGGCAGAATGTTAAATTTTTTCTCTGGGGTGGTTTAATGATTTTTTTTTTTCTCGAATGTTAAGATTGGTTGTTTTGAGGAGATCAGATAGACGTCTTTCTCGAAATGTTGCACAAACTGAAGGCAGAATCTGAAATTTTTTTCTATGATGGAGATCAGATAGACGTCTTTCTCAAGAATATTTGCAAACGCTGAAGGCAGAATGTTAATTTTTTTTTTTTTTTTTCGCAGAGATTGGTTGTTTTGCTATGATGGAGATCAGACGACGTCTTTCTCAAAATATTTGCACGAAAACTGAAGGCAAATGTTAAATTTTTTTCTCGCAGCGATTGGTTGTTTTGCTATGATGGAGATCAGATGAACGTCTTTCTCAAGAATATTTTTTGAAACTGAAAGGCAGAATGTTAAAATTTTTTTTCTCTCGATTGGTTGTTTGCTATGATGAGATCAGCGTCTTTCTCAAGAATATTTACTGAAACTGAAGGCAGAATGTTAAATTTTTTTTTCTCGAGAAGAGATTGGTTGTTTGCTATGATGGAGATCAGATAGACGTCTTTCTCAAGAATATTTAAACAGAAACTGAAGGCAGAATGTTAAATTTTTTTTCTCGCAGAGATTGGTTGTTTTGCTATGATGGAGATCAGATAGACGTCTTTCTCAAGAATATTTGCACGAAACTGAAGGCAGAATGTTAAATTTTTTTTCTCCTGAGAGATTGGTTGTTGCTATGATGGAGATCTATAAAGATAGACGTCTTTCTATGAGGAGAGATCGAAAGAATATTTGTACGAAACTGAAGGTTGAATGGAATATTCTTTTTTTTCTCTGAGGGAATGTTAAATTTTTTTGCAGAGGGTGGTTATTATGATGGGATCAGATAGACGTCTTTCTCAAAATATTTGCACGAAACTGAAGGCAGAATGTTAAATTTTTTTTCTCAGAGATGGTTGTTTGCTATGATGGAGATCAGATAGACGTCTTTCTCAAGAATATTTGCACGAAACTGAAGGCAGAATGTTAAATTTTTTTTTCTCGCAGAGATTGGTTGTTTGCTATGATGGAGATCAGATAGACGTCTCTCACGAATCTTCTCCTGAAGGAATATTTTTTTTCGAAACTGAAGCCAGAATTTTAAATTTTTTCTCTGAAGGCAGAGAGATTGTTGAGATGATGGAATCAGACGTCTTTCTCAAGAATATTTGCACGAAACTGAAGGCAAAGAATGTTAAATTTTTTTCTCTCAGAGATTGGTTGTTTTATATGATGGAGATCAGATAGACGTCTTTTCAAAAGAATATTTGCAATGAAACTGAAGGCAGAATGTTAAATTTTTTTTCTCGCAGAGATTGGTTGTTTTGCTATGATGGAGATCAGATAGACGTCTTTCTCAAGAATATTTGCACGATCGAAACTGAAGGCAGAATGTTAAATTTTTTTTTTCGCAGAGATTGGTTGTTTGCTTATGATGGAGATCAGAAGGACGTCTTTCTCAAGAATATTTGCGAAAACTGAAGGCAGAATGTTAAATTTTTTCTCGCAGATTGGTTGTTTTGCTATGATGGAGATCAGATAGACGTCTTTCTCAAGAATATTTGCACGAAACTGAAGGCAGAATGTTAAATTTTTTTCTCGCAGAGATTGGTTGTTTGCTATGATGGAGATCAGAGCACGTCTTTCTCAAGAATATTTGCACGAAACTGAAGGCAGAATGTTAAATTTTTTTTTCTCGCAGATTGGTTGTTTACTATAGTGGATCAGATCAACGTCTTTCTCAAGAATATTTGCACGAAACTGAAGGCAGAATGTTAAATTTTTTTTCTCGCAGAGATTGGTTTGTTTGCTATGATGGAGATCAGATAGACGTCTTTCTCAAAGAATATTTTGCATGAAACTGGTAAGAATATTAAATTTTTTTTTCTCGCAGAGATTGGTTGTTTTATATGATGGAGATCAGATAGACGTCTTTTCTCAAGAATATTTGCACGAAACTGAAGGCAGAATGTTAATTTTTTTCTCGCAGAGATTGGTTGTTTGCTATGATGGAGATCAGATAGACGTCTTTTCAAGAATATTTGCACGAAACTGAAGGCAGAATGTTAAATTTTTTTTTCTCGCAGAGATTGGTTGTTTGCTATGATGGAGATCAGATAGACGTCTTTCTCAAGAATATTTGCACGAAACTGAAGGCAGAATGTTAAATTTTTTTCTCGCAGAGATTGGTTGTTTGCTATGATGGAGATCAGATAGACGTCTTTTCTCAAGAATATTTTGTACGAAACTGAAGGCAGAATGTTAAATTTTTTTTTCTCTCAGAGATTGGTTGTTTGCTATGATGGAGATCAGATAGACGTCTTTCTCAAGAATATTTGCACGAAACTGAAGCCAGAATGTTAAATTTTTTTTTCTCGCAGCGATTGGTTGTTTGCTATGATGGAGATCAGATAGACGTCTTTCTCAAGAATATTTGCACGAAACTGAAGGCAGAATGTTAATTTTTTTTTTCTCGCAGAGATTGGTTGTTTGCTATGATGGAGATCAGATAGACGTCTTTCTCAAAGAATATTTGCACGAAACTGAAGGCAGAATGTTAAATTTTTTTTCTCAGAGCATGGAGATCAGATAGACGTCTTTTCAAGAATATTTTGAAACTGAAGGCAGAATGTTAAATTTTTTTCAGAGAGACGTCTATGATGGAATCCAAGTGAACGTCTTTCTCAAGAATATTTGCACGCAACTGAAGGCCAGAATGTTAAATTTTTTCTCTTGAAGATTTGGTTGATTTTACTATGATGGAGATCAGATGAACGTCTTTCTCAGAATATTTACTTTGAAAACTGACAGAATGTTAAATTTTTTCTCTAGAGATTGGTTGTTCTATAGTGGGGATCAGATGAACGTCTTTCTAAAGAATATTTGCACGAAACTAAATGAGAATGGCATTTGTTTGCTATGATGGAGATCAGAAATTTTTTTCTCTGAAGGCAGATATTAAATTTTTTTTTTTCGCTATGATGGAGATCGGCGTCTTTTCTCAGAATATTTGCACGAAACTGAACGTCGTTTTTCTCAAGGAATATTTGCACGATAGCACAGAGCTGCAGAATGTTAAATTTTTTTTTTTTCAGAGATTGGTTGTTTACTATGATGGAGATCAGATAGACGTCTTCTCAAGAATATTTACTGAAAACCAAAGGCAGAATGAATTTTTTTTTTTCTCGCAGAGATTGGTTTATTTGCTATAGATGGAGATTTTTTTCTCGAAACTGATAGAATATTAAATTTTTTGGTTGTTTTGCTATAGGATGAGACGTCTTTCTCAAGATAGAACTCAGATGTTAAATTTTTTTTTTCTCAAGAATTTGCTATGATGGAGATGCACGCCTGAGAATAAACACACGAAACTGAAGGCAGAATGTTAAATTTTTTTTTTTTCAGAGATTGGTTGTTTGCTATAGTGGAGATCAGATGAGCGTCTTTCTCAAGAAGGCTTGTACGAAACTTGAATGTTAAATTTTTTTTCTGAGGGATTGGTTGTTTGCTATGATGGGATCAGATAGACGTCTTTTCAAAATATTTTCGAAAGAATGTTAAATTTTTTTTCTCGCACTATGATGGAGATCAGAAGACGCTTTTAAAGAATATTTAAATGAAACTGAGCAGAATGTTAAATTTTTTTTCTCGCAGAGATTGAAAAGTTTTAAGAGGAGGATGGAGATTGTTCAAGAATATTTTTTACGAAACTGAAGCCAGAATGTTAATTTTTTTTCTCGATATAGACGTCTGATAGACGTCTTTCTCAAAGAATATTTGCTTTAAACCCAGAATGTTAAATTTTTTTTCTCGCAGAGAGGCGAAACGTCTTTTCAAGAATATTTTTTTTCTCTCAGAAATTGGTTGTTTGCTATGATGGAGATCTGATAGACGTCTTTCTCAAGAATATTTGCAAAAATCGAAACTGAAGGCAGAATGTTAAATTTTTTCTCGCGAAGATTGGTTCATTTGCTGATGGAGATCAGATAGACGTCTTTCTCAAGAATATTTGCACGAAAACTGAAGGCAGAATGTTAATTTTTTTTCTCGCAGATTTGGTTGTTGCTATGATGGAGATCAGATGACGTCTTTCTCAAGAATATTTGCACGAAACTGAAGGCAGAATGTTAAATTTTTTTTTTTTCTCGCAGCGAGATCATGATGATGAGGCGCTTTCTCAAGAATTTTTGCAGGCAGAATGTTAATTTTTTTTTTTTCTGCTATGATGGAGATGGACTGATCAGATGAATTGGTTGTCTTTTCTTATAAAGAATATTTGCACGAAACTGAAGGCAGAATGTTAAATTTTTTTTCTTTCTCAGAGATTGGTTGTTTTGGTTGTTGATGGAGATCAGATAGACGTCTTTCTCAAGAATATTTAAAATGAAACTGAAGGCAGAATGTTAAATTTTTTTTTCTGCAGAGATTTTTTTCTAAGATGGAGATCAGGGTGGTTCAAAAGAATATTTGAAACTGAAGGCAGAATGATTTTTTTTGGAGATTAATCAGATGAGACTGATCAGATAGACTTTCTCAAGAATATTTTCACGAAACTGAAGGCAGAATGTTAAATTTTTTTTTTCTCATAGAGATTGTTGTTTGCAAGAGGAGATCAGATTTTGCAAGAATATTTGATGAAACTGAAGCGCAGAATGTTAAATTTTTTTGGAGATCAGAATGTTTTTACAGATGGATCAGATACTTCTTTTTCTCAAGAATATTTAAACGTCTTTCTCAAAAGCGTTGGAATATTTAAATTTTTTTTTTCTCGCAAGATTGGTTGTTTGCTATGATGGAGATCAGATGAACGTCTTTCTCAAGAATCATGAAGGCAGAATGTTAAACTCGAAGCTTTCAGAATGTTAAATTTTTTCACGCAGCGTTAAATTTTTTTTTCGTCGCATGGAGATCAGATGGTCTTTCTCAAGAATATTTTAAAGGAAACTGAAGCAGAATGGCAGCGATTGGTTGTTTTGCTATGATGGAGATCAGATGATGGAGACTGAAGGCAGAATGTCTTTCTCAAAGAATATTTGAAATGAAACTGAAGGCAGAATGTTAAATTTTTTTTTTTTCAGAGATTGGTTGTTTGCTATGAGGAGATCAGATAGACGTCTTTCTCAAGAATATTTGCTGAAACTGAAGGCAGAATGTTAAATTTTTTTCTCGCAGATTGGTTGTTTGCTGATGGAGATCAGATAGGACGTCTTTTCAAGAATATTTGCACGAAACTGAAGGCAGAATGTTAAATTTTTTTCTCGCAGAGATTGGTTGTTTGCTATGATGAGATCAGATAGACGTCTTTCTCAAGAATATTTGCAGAAACTGAAGGGTTTTTTCGCAGAGATTGGTTGTTTGCTATGATGGAGATCAGATAGACGTCTTTCTCAAGAATATTTGCACGAAACTGAAGGCAGAATGTTAAATTTTTTTTTCTCGCAGAGATTGGTTGTTTCCATATGATGGAGATCAGATAGACGTCTTTCTCAAGAATATTTGCACGAAACTGAAGGCAGAATGTTAAATTTTTTTTTTCTCGCATGGAGATTGGTTTCAGAGAATAGTTTGCTACTGATGGAGATCAGATAGACGTCTTTCTCAAGAATATTTGCACGAAACTGAAGGCAGAATGTTAAATTTTTTTTTCTCGCAGAGATTGGTTGTTTGCTATGATGGAGATCAGATAGACGTCTTTCAAGAATATTTGCACGAAACTGAAGGCAGAATGTTAAATTTTTTTTTTCTCGCAGAGATTGGTTGTTTGCTATGATGGAGATCAGATAGACGTCTTTCTCAAGAATATTTGCACGAAACTGAAGGCAGAATTTTAAATTTTTTTTTTTTTTTCTCGCAGAGATTGGTTGTTTGCTATGATGGAGATCAGATAGACGTCTTTTCTCAAGAATATTTGCACGAAACTGAAGGCAGAATGTTAAATTTTTTTTTTTCTCGCAGAGATGATGGTTGTTTGCACGAAATGATGGAGATCAGATAGACGTCTTTCTCAAGAATATTTGCACGAAACTGAAGGCAGAATGTTAAATTTTTTTTTTCTCGCAGAGATTGGTTTGTTTGCTATGATGGAGATCAGATAGACGTCTTTCTCAAGAATATTTGCACGAAACTGAAGGCAGAATGTTAAATTTTTTTTTTTTTCTCGCAGATTGGTTGTTTTATGATGGAGATCAGATAGACGTCTTTCTCAAGAATATTTGCACGAAACTGAAGGCAGAATGTTAAATTTTTTTTTCTCGCAGAGATTGGTTGTTTTGCTATGATGGAGATCAGATAGATAGACGTCTTTCTCAAGAATATTTGCACGAAACTGAAGGCAGAATGTTAAATTTTTTTTTTTCTCGCAGAGATTGGTTGTTTGCTATGATGGAGATCAGCGTCTTCTCAAGAATATTTTGCACGAAATGGAAGGCAGAATGTTAAATTTTTTTTTCTCAGAGATTGGTTGTTTGCTTTGAGGAGATCAGATGATGCGTCTTTTCAAGAATATTTGCAGAAACTGAAGGCAGAATGTTAAATTTTTTTTTTCTCGCAGAGATTGGTTGTTTGCTATGATGGAGATCAGATGGACGTCTTTCTCAAGAATATTTGTAATGAAACTGAAGGCAGAATGTTAAATTTTTTTTTTTTTTTTCTCGCAGAGATTGGTTGTTTGCTATGATGGAGATCAGACGTCTTTCCCAAGAAAGAATATTTGCACGAAACTGAAGGCAGAATGTTAAATTTTTTTTTTTTCTCGCAGAGATTGTTTGTTTAGACGTCTTTATGATGGAGATCAGAGATTGGTTGTTTTGCTATGATAGACGTCTTTCTCAAGAATATTTGCACGAAACTGAAGGCAGAATGTTAAATTTTTTTTTCTCGCAGAGATTGGTTGTTTTATATGATGGAGATCAGATAGACGTCTTTCTCAAGAATATTTGCACGAAACTGAAGGCAGAATGTTAAATTTTTTTTCTCGCAGAGAGATTGGTTTTTTTTGCTATGATGGAGATCAGATAGACGTCTTTCTTCAAGAATATTTGCAATGAAACTGAAGGCAGAATGTTAAATTTTTTTTTTCTCGCCGATTGGAGATGCTATGATGGAGGATAGACGTCTTTCAAGAATATTTTGAAGGCAGAATGTTAATGATCGCAGAGATGCTATGGTGATGGAGATAGACGTCTTTCTCAAGAATATTTTCACGAAACTGAAGGCAGAATGTTAAATTTTTTTTTTCTCGCAGAGATTGGTTGTTTGCTATGAGGAGATCAGATAGACGTCTTTCTCAAGAATATTTGCACGAAACTGAAGGCAGAATGTTAAATTTTTTTTTCTCGCAGAGATTGGTTGTTTGCTATGATGGAGATCAGATAGACGTCTTTTCTCAAGAATATTTGCACGAAACTGAAGGCAGAATGTTAATTTTTTTTTTTTTTTTTTCTCGTAGAGATTGGTTGTTTGCTATGATGGAGATCAGATAGACGTCTTTTCTCAAGAATATTTTGCACGAAACTGAAGGCAGAATGTTAAATTTTTTTTTTCTCGCAGAGATTGGTTGTTTGCTGTGATGGAGATCAGATAGACATGCTTCAAGAATATTTGCACGAAACTGAAGGCAGAGAATGTTAAATTTTTTTTCTCGCAGAGATTGGTTGTTTTTCTATCTCAGAAATGGAAGGATTGGTTGGCAGAGATCAGATGATGGGATCAGATAGACGTCTTTCTCAAGAATATTTGCACGAAACTGAAGGCAGAATGTTAAATTTTTTTTTTTGTTCGCAGATGGAGATCAGATAGACGTCTTTCAAGAATATTTGCACGAAATGATGCAGAATGTTAAATCAGATAGACGTCTTTCTCAAGAATATTTGCACGAAAACTGAAGGCAGAATGTTAAATTTTTTTTTCTCGCAGAGATTGGTTTATTTTGCTATGATGGAGATCAGATAGACGTCTTTCTCAAGAATATTTGCACGAAACTGAAGGCAGAATGTTAAATTTTTTTTCTCTCAGAGATTGGTTTTTGCTATGATGGAGATCAGATAGACGTCTTTCTCAAGAATATTTGCACGAAACTGAAGGCAGAATGTTAAATTTTTTTTCTCGCAGAGATTGTTTGTTTGCTATGATGGAGAGATCAGACGTCTTTCTCAAGAATATTTGCACGAAACCGAAGGCAGAATGTTAATTTTTTTTTTCTCGCAGAGATTGGTTGATGATGGAGATCAGATAGACGTCTTTCTCAAGAATATTTTGAACGAAACTGAAGGCAGAATGTTAAATTTTTTTTTTCTCGCAGAGATTGGTTGTTTGCTATGATGGAGATCAGATAGACGTCTTTCTCAAGAATATTTGCACGAAACTGAAGGCAGAATGTTAAATTTTTTTCTGCTCAGAGATTGGTTGTTTGCTATGATGTTTGTCTTTCAAGAATATGAAATGGAGATCGCAGAGAGATAGACGTCTTTCTCAAGAATATTTGCACGAAACTGAAGGCAGAATGTTAAATTTTTTTTTTTTCTCGCAGAGATTGGTTGTTTGCTATGATGGAGATCAGATAGACGTCTTTCTCAAGAATATTTGCACGAAACTGAAGGCAGAATGTTAAATTTTTTTTTTTTCTCGCAGAGATTGGTTGTTTGCTATGATGGAGATCAGATAGACGTCTTTCTCAAGAATATTTGAATACGCACGAAACTGAAGGCAGAATGTTAATTTTTTTTTCTCGCAGAGATTGGTTTGTTCAGATAGACGTCTTTTCTCAAGAATGATGGAGAAACTCAGATGTTAAAGACGTCTTTCTCAAGAATATTTGCACGAAACTGAAAGGAAGGCAGAATGTTAATTTTTTTTTTCTCGCAGAGATTGGTTGTTTGCTATGATGGAGATCAGATAGACGTCTTTTCTCAAGAATATTTGCACGAAACTGAAGGCAGAATGTTAAATTTTTTTTTTCTCGCAGAGATTGGTTTGTTTGCTATGATGGAGATCAGATAGACGTCTTTTTTCAAGAATATTTGCACGAAACTGAAGGCAGAATGTTAAATTTTTTTTTTCTCGCAGAGATTGGTTGTTTGCTATGATGGAGATCAGATAGACGTCTTTCTCAAGAATATTTGCACGAAACTGAAGGCAGAATGTTAAATTTTTTTTTTCTCGCAGAGATTGGTTGTTTGCTATGATGGAGATCAGATAGACGTCTTTCTCAAGAATATTTGCACGAAACTGAAGGCAGAATGTTAATTTTTTTTTTCTCGCAGAGATTGGTTGTTTGCTATGATGGAGATCAGATAGACGTCTTTCTCAAGAATATTTGCACGAAACTGAAGGCAGAATGTTAAATTTTTTTTTCTCGCAGAGATTGGTTTTTTGGAGATCAGATAGACGTCTTTTCAAGAATATTTGGTGAAGGCAGAATGTTAATTTTTTTTTTCTCGCAGAGATTGTTGTTTATGATGGAGATCAGATAGACGTCTTTCTCAAGAATATTTGCACGAAACTGAAGGCAGAATGTTAAATTTTTTTTTCTCTCTGCGAGAGATTGGTTGTTTGCTATGATGGAGATCAGATAGACGTTTTTCTCAAGAATATTGGAGACGAAAACTGAAAGGCAGAATGTTAAATGTTTTTTTTTTCTCGCAGAGATTGGTTGTTTGCTATGATGGAGATCAGATAGACGTCTTTCTCAAGAATATTTGCACGAAACTGAAGGCAGAATGTTAAATTTTTTTTTTTCTCTTGCTATGATGGAGCAGACGTCTTTCAAGAATATTTGCACGTGAAGGCAGAATGTTAAATTTTTTTTTTTTTCGCTATGATGGAGATCAGATAGACGTCTTTCTCAAGAATATTTGCACGAAACTGAAGGCAGAATGTTAAATTTTTTTTTTTCTCGCAGAGATTGGTTGTTTGCTATGATGGAGATCAGATAGACGTCTTTCTCAAGAATATTTGCACGAAACTGAAGGCAGAATGTTAAATTTTTTTTTCTCGCAGAGATTGGTTGTTTGCTATGATGGAGATCAGATAGACGTGTTAAATTTTTTTTTTCTCGCAGAGATTGGTTGTTTGCTATGATGGAGATCAGATAGACGTCTTTCTCAAGAATAGAAACTGAAGGCAGAATGTTAAATTTTTTTTTTTTCTCGCAGAGATTGGTTGTTTGCTATGATGGAGATCAGATAGACGTCTTTCTCAAGAATATTTGCACGAAACTGAAGGCAGAATGTTAAAGGGCAGAGATTGGTTGTTTTATGATGGAGATCTATAGACGTCTTTCAAGAATATTTGCACGAAACTGAAGGCAGAATGTTAAATTTTTTTTTCTCGCAGAGATTGGTTGTTCTTTATGATGGAGATCAGATAGACGTCTTTCTCAAGAATATTTGCACGAAACTGAAGGCAGAATGTTAATTTTTTTTTCGCAGAGATTGGTTGTTTGCTATGATGGAGATCTGAACGTCTTTCTCAAGAATACAAGAAACTGAAGGCAGAATGTTAAATTTTTTTTCTCGCAGAGATTGGTTGTTTGCTATATCTGAAACGTCTTTAGAATATTTGCACGAAAAATAATGTTAACAAAAATGGTTAATTAAAACAATTTATCAACAAAATTTGGTAACGAAACTGAAGGCAGAATGTTAAATTTTTTTTTTCTCGCAGAATTGGTTGTTTTGCTATGATGGAGACTGAAACGTCTTTTCAAGACATGACACTCAGCAGGCAGAAAATTTGATTTCTCGCAGAGATTGGTTGTTTCACATTAAAACACTGAATATTTCTTGAAGGCAGAACGATCACCGATGTCAGCAACATCGATCCTGGTCGATACATCTGAAAGATAGGTCACCACTTGAAAGAACACCAGGTGCTTTAAGCTTAACAATATATTGCGTAAAGGTGAAATTGTAATGGATAACGGCTCAGAGGCAAAAATTGGGAACGATGTAGCAACATCGATCCTGGTCGTTCCAATTCCTGTCGGTTTCATTATATTCAGGTGGTGCAAATACGATTGAACTAGTAAAGCTGAGTTCCAATGGATCGGTTTCATTATATTAGTAAGAAAATTGAATCATTATCAGTAAAATATGTATTATTCTCAAAAAAAAATTATAACTATTTTCTAGTTTTAAATAATCTGCATAGGTTGATAATCCGTAAAAATCAAATTCTGAATAAAAGTTTTAAGACCTGAAACCGTCAAGTGACGTTTGGAGTCAAATTCTAACCACAACCTTTTTCTCAAATCAATGAGTGAAAATGACTTCAAGGGAATGAATCTTTATTTCTTGAAGAATAAAATCCTTCATCAGATCCTAGAAAGTTGCAAAGCTCTTGAACAAATAGCAGACAAAACACGTCGCTTGCAAACTTCCAACAACCACAACAACAAAAATGGTTAGCACGTGTAACTAGAAAGGAGACTAATATAATAATGATATTGAACTTCCACAGTTCATTAACCAAAAGGTTAGGAAGGAAACTCCCACCAGTAAGAGAAAGAGCAATAAGACTTAGTGCAATTGAAAAGCGTAATTTCCGAAAAATAACTGTTTTACGAAAAGATTTTATAAATTTCAATTGACAGTTATGAGGATTGTCAATGAATGTTGAATGTTTCCTGTATATCATCATTACCCTTAGCCTAAGCTCTGGCGAGAAATAAATTTTGAAAAAGAAAAAGATAATGGATTATAATTGTCTCCGAAAAAGTAGATGATACTCCCTAAGTTTCGATTCATCCTGCAATCATCGTCAGGAGAAGAAACTGGTGGCAAAAGTCCACTTTACAATTCCACAAAATTTACTAGGCGTCTTGTCACTGGTCTTGTACTCCGTTGATTTTCCAGTATTTGATTGGTTGTTGTCGATCCACGGGTTTTGATTGGTCTATTTGAATAGGTTATCGCTGATTGGTTCGAGAATGTTCCAGTGGTCGCGTAATCGTCGCGTGTTTCTATCGAGTGAGCGATTAACGCTCATCAACTGACTACAAGGTCAATAGCAAGACTCCTACTATATATTGGCCATTTGTAAAGCGGACTTTTGCTACCAGTTCGTAACCCTGACGATGATTCCTGGCGGAATCGAAAGCTCAGGAGAATCAACTACGATCCTCAAGATTATAATATGCAATATCACGATTAGAACTCTACAAATCTATCATGTTCAGAAAAGAAAAGTAAATAAATGAATATTTGGTGGGGGGTTAGCCTGAAATTGCATGGAATAGCTGGAAATCAAACTACCCAAAAGTCTTAATAAAGAAATAATTTAATAATTAGATAAAAAAAAAATATGTTGAATGGGCAATCTAAAATTTTATGGTTGAAATCACTTTTAAGCGACCCCAAGCGGGAAATTGAAATCGATTTTATCCTGTGTTCCAATAATCTGAATGCGAATTTAAGTTCCCCAGAGACAAGGTGAAGTAGAGTTAATCTGAAATTGCTTCAGCGGAAATTCTAAGATGGAAACACTTCATGTGTGGTAATAAAATACAGAGTCGTATCGAATGTCCGTTTGAAGTGTAGACAAGAAATTGGATGATACACGCATAGTTAGCAATGCCGTAGGATTGATAATATATTTTGGGTAAATATTTAACAACTATTGTGTTGCAGTAATCAACATTTTCTGAAGTAAATATTCACGATTCCTGGAAAATTTATACCATAAAAGATATTGCCAGACTCAATTTGAATCCAGATAAAAAAATAAATAACACATAACAATATAAAACAAACGACGACTAAATTCATGTAATTAGAAAAGCAATTACAATTACAATAAAGGAAGAAAATATTTAAAGATTAATTACATCGAAAACATTTAAAACTAGATAATGTGAGTTTTTATGTGTGGGGGAAATTTGGATAGGTCTATGTGATAGATACGTATGTGAAAGATTAAAAATATTTAAAGCTATATAATATGCGTTTGTATGTGTTTTGGAAGTTTAGATAGGCCTATGTGATAGATACTTGTGTGAAAAAGTAAAAACATTTAAAGTTATATAATGTGCGTTTTTATGTGTATGGGAAATTTAGAGAGGTCTATGTGATAAATATGTGAATGAACGAGTAAAAATATTTAAAACTACATCATGGGAGTTTTTATGTGTGTAGGAAATTTTGATAGGTCTATGTTATAGATATTTGTGTGAAAGAGTACAAACATTTAAAATTACATAATGTGCGTTTTTATGTGTGTAGGAAATTTAGATAGGCCTATGTGTTGTGAAAGAGTAAAAACATTTAAAGCTATATAATGTGCGTTTTTATGTGGATAGGTCTATGTGATAGATATTTGAGTGAATGAGTAAAAATATTTAAAACTACATCATGGGAGTTTTTATGTGCGTGGGAAATTTAGATAGCCGTATGTGATAGATACGTGTTTGTAACAGTAAAAATATTTAAAACTACATGATGTGCGTTTTTATGTGATTAAGAAAACCGGGTTGGTCTATGTGATAGACACGTGAGTGAAAGAGTAGAAAAGTTGCGAGTAAGTAAAACCTTGAATATGAACGTGTCCTAGTTGGGTACACTTATTTCCCACGTGCCATTACATCTTATAGCCAGAGTTCTAAAAGAGAAACGGGGGAAATTTAACTCCTTCATATAGGCTTAAGGAGCGTCCCCTGGTGACTGATTTTTTGTCTATTTGGATAACCAACACCAAATTGCAATAACTACTTATATTAATTTTCTTAATCTTTCTGCGTTGCAGGCTGAATTTTCCCCCCTTTTTTTTAATTAATTTCCATTATCAATTATGCGAAGTTATTAACAGGAAACACCAGTAAAAGAAATGGAATAAAATAATTATTTCTTCCATCTTAATATCCCCAAATACCTTTACTTGTTAACACCCTCATCCGATAGTCAGATTAAAAACAAACTGAAATTTCCTATAAAATTATTATTTGATCCGTTACCATTTAGTTTTTTTTTAATGAAAGTGTGAGTTTTAATATAGTAATAATTTATATTGATTTCTTGTGTTTTGAGATTTTTTTGTTAATCCTCACTTCATACAGAAAGAATATCAAATGAGAACAAGGGTACATTGTACAAGTGTAAAAAGTTTTGCATCTGTTACTTTTAAAATAAAGAAGGAATGTCGGCGGTAATCGGTTGACTACTTTTCCTACGGTTTCATTTCATCACAAGATCCTGTGACGAAACCATTGTGACTCATATGTTTGGCAAGACTGTTAATTGAAAACCTGTGGCCATCTAAATTTCAAAATCATTTTGAGACGAAGCACAAAAATAACTAAGAACATGAGTACTTCAAAAACTGCGTAAAGATTTTCAAGCAAGAAAATCTCTAGGTCAAATTTTTAACAAATACAAAAAAAAAAGATAAAAGTTTCGTGGCATCATATGAAATTCCGAATGTAATTGCAAAGGCTGGAAATCCCCATTACATAGGCGAGCCTAATTTTGTCTGCAGTTTGTTGTAATTTCACTGCCAATGAAGTAAAATACACAGGATATAATTAATGTCATGACACTGACTTATTCATTAGTATTAAGTGGTGAAATGGCTGGCGATGTAGAAAAGCAACTAGTCTCCCAACTATGTGAAAAAGTTTACCATTCAACTTGACGAATCTACTTTGAGGTATAATGAAGTTATGCTATTAGCATATGTCAAGTTTCTGAATGCTGAACATTTAAGAGAGGAAATTCTTTTTGCCAGAAATCTTGAGACAGACACTAAAGATAAAACAGTTTTCAAAGAAGTTTTCATTTATTTCGAAGACCAGAATATTCCCTTAGAAATATATCTTATGCTACTAATGGTGCTCCATATCTCAAGGTCCTTGATAAAATCCAAAGACGGATAGGCAATGTAAATGGCCTTGATCTGGCATCTCGTCTGCAGCCGCTCTCTCACAGACGTGTAGTTGCTTTCGTCTTTTTGACAAATTCTTTCGCGGTAACTGCTCCGATGAGCTGCTTTCGCTGGTTCCCAGACTTCAAGAATTTAAGCGCTCAACTAAGCTGGCATCTCGCTCTAACCATTTCACTGTCGAAACTATAGCCGTCTCTTCTACTCCAATAGCTTCATGTCTCGCACTTCTCGCCTGTGGAACCCCCTCCCCATTCCTTGTTTCCCTGATAGCTATAATCTCCAACTATTCAAATATAACGTCTACAGATGCACTGATTTATCCACTATCCGTCTCTTTTCTTTCCTCTATCACTTCTCTTTGTTCTCGCTCCAACTCTGTAACCCTTTGCGTTCTAGTAGCTTCCCAACTTGCTTGGGGTTGAATGCTTGAAAGAATAATATATATATATATATATATATATATATATATATATATATATATATATATATATATATAAAGATATTTTTGTAGATACAAAATTTAATGATTGAAATAAAAGTATAAAACTTAATATTACGAGACATATTAAAAATGGGCGAAGCAACCGGTTTCGCTCCCGCTCTTCAGGCTTCAACGGGAGATTTAAAATTAACACAGAAAAATATACAATAAAAGGAAGTTGTGAAAAGAGAAAAAAAATAGCAAAAGGAACTAGAGACAAATGACAGCGAGTCCCAACAAACACTCACGTTGTTTACACAAAGAAGGCTTACGGGACCCGATGTAAAGTGCCTCCAGAACCTTTAGATGAAATAAGGAGTGAGGCCGGGACAACAAGGTGAACCAGTCAACACTAAATTTGGCTGCACAATCTCCGTTCTTTAATAGGTGTTCGCATATGGCGGAACTATAGGTGTTCGGGACGAGTCCATTCAAAGCCAAGGTGTGATTTCTAATTTTTGTAGGAACGTGTTGTTTTATTCTCATGTCTAAGCGTTGAGTTGTTCTCCCTATGTAGTCGGCTCCGCAACTACAAACATACGTTATTATAAATAATTGAATTAATTTGATGGGGAGGAGGAACGTCTTTACACGCAGAACGAAAGATAGGCCGAGTTTGAAAAATAATCCGAACTTCGGCAGAGAAAAAACAACGAACATTGGATGAAATTTGTTTAGCTATTTTTCACATTTGGTACCAATCCAGGGTAATCTGAGGTAAACTGGGCATTTTTTGACAGTGTAGAGATCGGCGCTTCTGAACTCTTCAACTTTATTACGGATAACTGAATTAACAGTATCAAGAGGATAACCCAAATTACATAGAGTGTCCTTAATAAAGTCGATTTCGTCGTTCAAGAAGGGCTCAGAGCAAATCTTTAATGCTCTATGTAGGAGGGTTTTAATATTGTTAATCTTGCGCTTAGTGTGACAAAAAGAGTCCCAACGCGTGTACAACCCTGCGAAAGTAGGTTTTCTATAAACGGAAGTAAGAAAACCTGTTAATGTGCGATGTACTAATACATCCAAAAAGGCCAATTGATGATTGGATTCCTTTTCAACAGTGAACCTCAGTGCCGGATGGATACCATTTAAAAACGAAAGAAACTGGTCAGCCTCAACTTCACCGTTAAATAAACAAAAGGTATCATCAACGTACCGACAGTACATTTGAGGACAAAGTGGATCCTTTCGTATCTTTTCTTCCTGAAAGCTAACAAATATGTTGGCAAGTTCCGGACCCAAAGGCGAGCCCATAGCAACTCCGTCGATCTGTCGGTAAATGGTGTTGTTGAAACTAAATTCGACGGAGGACGTGGCAAATTTCATCAATTCACGAAATATTGACTCAGGAAAACTAGGTGGCGTCAATGAACTGCGATAAAGAAAATCACAGCAAATATCAATGGTTTCCATTAAAGGGACACAAGTATACAGGGAGCAGACATCGAAAGAGCACATGAACTTATCAGAAGAAGACAAATTTCGAACGTGGTCGACGAAGGAAAAGGAATCCTTTATACAAAATCCATCCGAGCACTGCAACACAGGATCCAAAAGTGTGGAGAGCTTTTGTGCTACCTTGTGTTGGGCTGAACCGATCATAGATAAAATCGGTCGTAAAGGTACACCTTCTTTATGGATTTTCGGGAGACCATATAATCGGGGACGAATCGAACTGGAAAGACGGATTTCTTTTGAAAGTAGCCCTGACTTTACCCACTTTAGAAGTAATTTTTGAAATTTCGCTTCATCTGAAGAGGTTCCATCACAAGTGTCAGCAGAACCAAGTTTAGTAAATTTTGAAGTATCTTCTAAGATAGAAGACATTTTAGCTATATAGTCAGCTCGATCTAAAATAACTACTCCAGCATCTTTATCTGGTCTGGAAATTATAAAGTCATAATTATTCCTCAGAGAATTAACAACACGCTGATGTTCTGCTTTCCATTTGGATTCAGCAGTTGCGACAGAGGAACAGGAATAAGTGTGAGCGAAATTGTTCAACTGGGCTTACAAATTAGTCACCGAGTCGACAGAAGTAGGAGAGAGTCTTGCCAACTGAGCATAGAAAACCTCGAACTCGGAAAAAATCTTCTCCTTGTCAGGCATAGAGGTTGGAATAGAGAAGTCCAACCCGTGAGAAAGAACAAAAGATTCTAACTCGGGTAGTTCATGTGTGGACAGATTAATATTATTTAAATTTGGTTCAGCTTTAACTCCGTATTTTTTTTTTGAACCATACTTTTCAACCTGGCATCTTGCTTTGTAGACAATTTATTTATATATATATATATATATATATATATATATATATATATATATATATATATATATATGTATCATAAAGTGGTACAGAATATTTATATATTACTTAAAAATGCTTTACCTGAAGTATTTTGTATTTACTGCATGATCCACAGACAACATTTAGTTGCCAAACATTTGAGAGAACGTCTGTCCCTTATGGTCGTAATAAAATCTGTCAATTATATCAAATCAAATGCTCTTCAAGACCGTTTCTTCGTGAATTTTGTTGATTAAATGGAGAAAACATTGAACGCTTTTAATGTGTATAGAGGTTCGATGGTTATCTAAAGATTATTGTCTTCGTCTATGTAGAATTATGGGAGTCAGTTGCTTCATCTCGAGGTAGTAAGCAACTCGGAGAACAATTGACTTCAGCGCTATGTGGCATATTTTACTTATAAGATATATTTGAAAAAGTGAATTTGCTCAATAAATAGATACAGGGTGAACACTGTGATTTGATATCATGTAAAGAATTTGCTACTGATTTTCTTGACAAACTCAAGGTGTTTAGAACCAATAAGGAACGTCATACATTGGATGAGTTTTCATGTCTGGACTCAATTAGCAATGGACGGCATAATAATGAGTTTTCTGCGTATGCTGAACATTTCATAAAATTGCATGAAGATATGCAAGCCCGCTTTAATGATTTACGAGAAATAAATATACCACACCCCAGGTAACAATTTATTTTGAAGTTGATGCTGCTAATATAGATTTAATATCTATATTATTTAATATCAATATTATTTAATATCTATATAAATTAATATCTATATTATATGATATCTATATTATTTCATAATATAGTCATATTATTTAATAATATAGATATTATATAATATCTCTATATATAATATCTATATTATTTAATGTCTATTTACATTATTCGGATTATTGTCCTATATATTGTTTAATAACAATATTATTTAATATCTATATTATTTAATATTTATATTATATAATATCTATATTATTTCATAATATAGTCATATTATTTAATAATATAGATATTATATAATATAATATAATATCTATTATTTAATGTCTATTTACATTATTCGGATTATTGTCCTCATTTTTGTTGCCATATTTATCACAACGTTTCGGTCGCTGGGGTAGACTGTTCTTGTTCCACGTGTCATGTCTAATGGATGTCAGTTATCAGTTATCTCCTGTTAATTCCCTTTTCCAAACTCTCTACTGTCTTAAACATGTATTGAACTCACACTCTTTGTGTCTTGCCACTGTATGTAACTAATGCTTCTATATTATATAATATCTATATTATTTAATAATATAGATATATTTTTTAATAATGTAGATATTATATAATATAGATGTTATATAATATATCATGTATTATCTATATTATTTAATGTCTATATTATGTAATGTCTATATTATTTAATATCTATATTATTTAAGATCAATATTATTTAATATCGTTTTAATATAATATCCAAATACAGAGAAAGGACAGATAAATTAAGAATTCACTATTCTTGGGATTTACTTTTTTTTAAAAAATGGGCTCGATACAACGCAGGAGAAAATATAATAATATTTTCATTATAAAATATTTTACATCGCTACACAAAAATTTCTGTTTCGAAACTTAAAAATTGTTCCTTATCAGTCGATGTTAGATAACTTCTGATGAAAATGATTTACATGGGAAATTATTTACTTTTAGGCACGTATTCGTAAACCGGATGTCGCCTGTGTCGACGTGCCTAAAAAGTGTCAATTTATCTAGACATGAATTAATAACCCACCTACCTCTAACTTCTGACCTCATTTTTCTAGTTTAGCTTTGATCCGTCTTTTGATTGGTTAATCAAGTCATACCCACAAATGTGTTTTTTTTTTTAATTTGGGATCTTGTTTTACTCCCCCACACGTTTTTTAACTCTCAAATGAGCTACAAAATTAATTCCTGATTTCCCAAATAAATCAGTTTCATCATAAGTAATCCAACATTACCTGACGAGGAACAATTTTTAACTTCCAAAACATTTCTGTGTAGTGATGTAAATTATTTTATAATAAAAATATTATTATAACATTATTTAATATCTATATTATTTAATATCTATATTAATTAATGTCTATATTATTTAATATCTATATTATTGAATGTGGCACCATTTACGAGGCAGAGAAAGGAAAAGAAAGAAAAGAAGGCAGAAAGAAAGGCGAGACGAATCGTGGGTGATCAGCAGAACACACACACGGCTAAGAGACAATGAATATATTGATAAGTAACCATGGCGAAAGGGTGTCATTACAATGACAGGGAAATTCTGGGTAAGAAGAAAGGGAAACAAAGAAAGAAACAGATGTGTTTTGATAACGGCTGTGTTATCTAGGAGTACGTAAACAAAACGGCTGCTCGACTGGCCAACGAAAAATTCAATTGAAAACGTTAATTTTGATAATTGACAAAACACAGGTGTAACTACAGGACTTTGGGTAGATATGAAAAATTAAAAACCACACAAGCCGTGTCCGCTGACCGAATTTTTTTCGACGAAACAACTTTGGCCTGCGATAATAAAATTATGTTATCAGAAATATGTACCGAAGGAAAATGAATGGGGACCCAGAAGTGTTTTTTTTTTCTTCCTTGGAGGCGACAGACTGACTGAAATTTTTGAGATATTTCTTTGTTGAGGCCGTGTTAAGAAGACCACCCATTTTGATAATTAGCGATAAAATACCTGACAAAAACCACGTGTAGAACAAGAGTTGTCATATTGACCGTTTGCAGCTAGAAAAATGATAACGGCGATTAAAGCGGAAGAAAAGGGAAAGAGAAGAGATAATTTTTTTTAGTTAAGCAAGATATTTTTTGTTCCCCGAAACAAAGCCGCGGATTGTTCACGTCCGACTAAGACATCATTGGTCAAGTGGTGATCACGTGACGCACGAAGGAGGAGGAAAGATACCTGACTAAGACCTCATTGGCCGAGTGGTGATCACGTGACGCACGAAGAAGGCTGTCGACGCCTCATCCAGAGTATAAATATGAGAAGCTGCTACGAGGAAGTGGGGAGGGCAGTTCACGCCCCTCAGAAGTATGGTGAGAAAGTGGGAGTAAGGAAAGGTTCCCAAAAATGGAAAAGAGTGGAAAATCCCTAACCAGAAATAAAAGAGGTGGATATGTATTTAGAATTATCGAGGAACCCCCGAACGCCACAAAACCAACCCCGTTTTTGGTGGCCGTAAATAAAAGCGAGGCCCCAACAGGCAGAAATCAGAGAGTTTGGGCTCTAGCGGAGAGTTGAGTTTCAGAGTTGAAGCCGCCTCGCAGATAGTTGACCAAGATTCGCAAATTCGGACTACTCTTCAACCCAAGAACAATTATTTTGAAGAGTGACTTAGAACCAGACCACCGAAATAAGTTTTTTTCGACTTTCGTCCAAAGACACACCGAAACACCAATTTCTTAGAGAGCAAACAACTTGAAGCGTTAAAACTTGCCTAACGGAAAACGACGTGTCACAATCCACAGAACGGGTCGGGAGATAGATGCAGTCCTATGTATCGAACAATTAGACATAAAGTTTGTTACCTTTTTCTTTGATACTTTGAACTTTTTGAGTTTTCATTTTATTTTCTTTTATGCATATTTGTGTAGTATCACCCCCGTTGAACTCAGTTTGCATTACGGCCCCAACCACTGTTTGATCTCGTCTGCCTAAGATCAATTCACAACGTGGGTAGGCAGACTGGAGATCAATGCAGTTACCTTGGTAACCAGGCGTTGGGAGCGAATTGGGAACGACGAGGCTGATATCAAATCTAACCAGATTCCCACCTGAATCACCAAAAGGTTGGAACGTCACATTTGGGTGCCGCGACCGATACCAAGCCAGTTGGTCGTCACAGGACGAGACAACACGACTGACGCGACAGGCGGACGTCACGTTTGGAGCAGCGACACCCGAACGGAGCAGCGAGGAGCTATATTATTTAATGTCTATATTATTTAATATCTATCTTATGTAATGTCTATATTATTTAATATCTATTTTATGTAATGTCTATATCTCGTTGAATTACAAAGTGATGAAGTAGTGTAATCAAGAGCCAAAGAAAGAAACATAATATAAAGAGCTCGAATGCAAAACGCTATAAACGCCATTTTTCAATTTTTTTGAGTTAACACTACCAAGGCTTTTTCATCTCATCCCTCTACAACACATCAAAAATCATTTTTTTCGTATCATGACATTTTCCCTGTTTTTATTTTATTTATTTATTTTATTTAATTATTTTATACTTTTTTTTTTTTTTTGCCTTAGCAAAATCTGTTTTGTTGCCAAACGCGATAAGCGCCATACTGGATTTACCGCAAAATCCGATATATCCATGACAGATTTAGACATAAAGAAAACGATAATCTCATAGTTGAAAAAAAAACAAATGAAAATATCAAGTTTCAACCTTATATTTTAAATAAAACTAAACGTTTAATAATTTTTCAATAAAAAAAATACAAGTTATTGACACTAAAAATAAACGTTTAAAATATTTTGAAAGTCGCGAAAAAAACAGCGACAAGAAAATAACCAATGCTCTGGGAGAAAACAAGATTCTATGTTATTGCTACCTTGTTGAAGTTGGCTTTAGCAGTATTTGAAATATGCTATCAAAAGCTTGTGACCGACTTGACATCTTAAAAAGAGATGATTATCGTCTATCATTGACAACATTAGAGCCTGATATTGAAATGTTTGCAGATGACAATCAAGTTCAATGACCATATTAACCATTAAATAAATAACGTTTTCCTCTTTATGTATTATCAAATAATTGTCAAGTGTCTTTTATGTTACCATCTTTTAATCGGTATCACCCCATGCAAGGCAGTAAAGCCACTAAGACGCAATTGGGTTCTAAGAATTAGGAACGGAAACATAAATAATGAGCGGAAAGAGAAAAGAATAATGGCGAGGAAAGTACCTAACGATTCACATTGCATTTCATTTTTGCAGATTAAACTTGATTGGAAAGTAGTGAACAGGAAGGGAGTTCCACAAGCGAGAAGTGCGCGAAAAAACTGTTAACATTTAATTTACGATTGTATCTATCCAGTGAAACTGTAAATGGATGAGATCTCGATGCCATTCTAGCACTGTGCTTAAGTATAAAAAGTTTCGATACCGTAGCGAATAAATCATCAACATATTTATAGAAAAGGCACAGGGATGCAACCTTACGGCGGTGGGCAAGTGGCTGAAGCCGTCCTACCAGATCAGAACTAATAATATTGCAGATTATTCTTTGGATCTTTTCAAGGAGAACTAGGTAGATGGTAGGTCCACCGGACCATATATGGCAGCAATATTCTAAACATGGTCGAATGGTAGCCTTATAGATATGCAAGATAGAATCCGAAGACCTTATCCGAACAATTGTCATGAAAGTATTTATAGAAAAGGCAAAGAGAGGTGACAATACAGTGGTGGGCAAATGACTAAAGCCGAGCAGCCAGATCAGGACCAATAATACTGCTGATTCTTCTTTGGATTATATCAAGGACCTCCAAGTAAATCTTAGGTGCACCGGACCATATATGGCAGCAATATTCTGAGCATGGTCGAATTGTAGCCTTATAAATATGCAAGATAGAATCCGGAGAGCTCATCCGAACAATTATCATGAAAGTATTTATTAAAAAAAAAGGCACAGAGACGCAACCTTACGGCGGTGGGAAAGTGACTGAAGCCGAGCAGCCAGATCAGGACCAATAATATTGCTGATTACTCTTTGGATTTTATCAAGGAGCTCTAGGTTAATAGCATAATGTAAAATTTATGTGCAGATTTTTTTTAATTTTTACTTTACATAACTTTTTTTTTATTATTTTGAAGAATATTTTTAGTGGGTATTTATATGCAGAACAATTTTTTAAAAGTTTTAGACGATGACGACAAATAATGTAAAACGATGCCAGTAAGAAATAGATTAACACCTCTTTCACTAGAGTAGATGTGAATACAGAAAATACGAGCCTTGAACTCAGTTCGTTGCGATTGCTGTAACGATAGGGTCTTCCATCTTAGTATCACTGTTGGTTAAAGGGGTTCGAGAGAGATCGATACGAACTTGAAGTTGAATGCAGTTGTCTATTTATATCGATACTGGCTGCGTGCTATAATTCACTCTAATCGATAGGTATTCGATAAACCGAGAGAAAAATAGTAAAGAATAAGCCAAATCCTTTCAGGGCTTTTTTGTATTCATTATGGAGATTTAATACGCATACATGCACATAGTAAGTAACAAAAACATTCATCTGATATTTAGACAAGTGCATTACATTAGATAAACATAAGAGTAGAAAAAAATCCACAGAAATATGCACGTGGCGTAGTGGTTTTCGTATAAGAAAATTGTATTGGTATCTCGATTTCATCTGCTAGTTAAGGTCGTTGTAACAGAATCCATCTCTTTTATAGCAGCTGATTAATAGCGGTGCAGAAGGCTTAGCAACTTATCTCGAAGAAAGGCAACTATTCCGATTCCATCATATATATTCCGCTAAAATATGTCAAGGGCGCTATTGCTAATCTTACCTTTGGAACATGTCAGTCATTTATGTGCCATGTGTGATACACACGTAGGCAGTCATGTATCGATACATGACTGACGAGGCAGATTTTTTTTCCCGCAGAAGGTTGCTATTTCTTTCTGCGGTAGACCAGTTGCCATCCAAGGCTATAGAACCCGATCCGTCCTGCTATTTACCCATAGTTGGGTGGGGGGAAGAAGGGGATCCATACGTTTCCCAAGGCTATTAGCACGGAAGTGAATACAATGGATTCGACTGTAATTCGAACTCGGCACTCCGATCCCTCAATCCGAGCTGCTATCCATTACTCCACCGTACCTCGAATACTTTGCCGAAAAGCGGTAGGAGACTAACTGACCGATAGTTAGAAGGGGTCAAACGTTTTTCCCTAGTTCTTAAAAACAGTCACGACAGAGGAGTACTTCCAATAAGCTGAAAAGCAGGAAGCAGCGAGGCTATAGTTGTAGACTTTGAAGAGTAGTCTGTCTGTCCTGCTATTTACACATATCTGGGGGGAGAAGAAGAGGATTCACACCTTTCTCAGGGATATTAGCACGTAAATGAATGTAATGGATTCGACTTGAATTTGAACTCAATACGAGCCACTATCCATTACTCCACAGTGACTCTGTTATTACGTTTACGTCCTAAAAGCCCAAACGCAACTTAAGGTAGAAGATTACTGAATCTGATTGTTGTAGGAACGTAACAGGAAAAGCTAAAATAATGCAGATTGTGAGGATATTTTGGAAAATAACGGTTATGATCGTAGCTTTCGGAAACAAGTTTTCTGAATGTAACTTCTTTTTACCTAAGGTTATTCAAAAGATATTGAGATCTTTTCTGTCGGTGTATTTGACATGAGAGGTCTTAACTGTGAATGTATGAGCTCGTGGAACTAAAACATGGAGCTTGTCAAAACACTTTCCATGTTAATAGCGATAGGCTTTCGATGTTTCAGGGTGGAAAATGATTTTTTCGTTCCGAATACACCGGTCTATTATGTTGACTATTTAAGTCTTACTGCGTGCGGATAAGTTTCATTTCAAAATGCACAGCCAACTTGTACTTTATATTGCAACTATCCTTGAAGAAAAGCACATAATCCTGCACGACCAGTGTACTCAAACACTCGGTGACAATAACTATAGACTTCGTGCCAGAACAACCGTCGAGCTCTTCCGAAATTCATGGTATTCATGGTATGATTTTCGGACGCTTCCTACGCAGATATTACTTCCCCTATACACACACACACACACACACACACACACACATATATATATATATATATATATATATATATGAAGAAAAATATACGGAAAAACAAACAAAAATCCTAGTATGCAATTATGCTGTTTTAATGTTAATATAATGTCAATACTAGGATTTTTGTTTGGTTTTCCGTATATTTTTCTTCATACTGTCGGATCTATATCCATATATTTGCTTACACACACACACACACACACACACACACATATATATATATATATATATATATAAGGAAGATGTTATAGTAGTTCCAACGAGAGAAAAGTGTGTATATTAAAAAGAAGAGAGACACCGCAAGCGTTTTTGGTTGTATGCTTTATTTTCCATAATTTTACTACACGGGTTTCTGGTCTCGCGACCGTCATCAGGTAAAGGGTGGAGGTTTCCACATATTATTAAAAATAATTAATTTTTTTCTGTTTTTCGATGTTAAATATTCTCGATATGAGACATTCTCTGTTTTTGTGTTAGTAATCCGAATATCTTTCTTGAACTGGCAGTGAAAAGTTCTGCTCGAAGGGTCATAAAACAATTAAGATTGGTCCGAGAGAAATGATGAGTTAGTTATCGGTATCTTATCTTTTAATGTTTTAATGAACCCCGTGTCTTCTTAGATCTATTTCCATTTTCGTGTGTTTCTGTCAGCATTCGTGTATATATGTGTATATTCCCTCTCCACACACCACTACAAGGAATCAGTACATACACACACATACATACACACATATATACACACACATACTTCCCAAGTTACATGGAACCAGTATGCACATACACACACACACACACACATAGACACATATATACGTATACGTATATACATACATACACACCTACTTCCTAAGTTGTGTGGGGTTTGTGTGCATGCCCGTGAGCAGTTCCTTGCTTTTGTCAAGATGTGTATTTTTATTTTCGTGCTCCACAGACATGTGAGCGTGCGTGTACGTATGTGAATGGTGTGATCACTGTGTTTGGTCATCATGTGTGCATGTTGTGTGCTTTTGCGTGTGGGGTTATGATCTATTTAGTTCCGGTTTAAATTTGTTTTTTTCTTGTATTTGTAGGTAAGAATAATTGTCTGTTTGATATATTGGCATTATATGAAATTTACCCTGATTACATTTGAAGATGTGTTGTGATACAAAATTTTTCTGCTGTCTGGTAATTTTATGTTGCTTTTTATGCAGGGAGACCCTGTTGTTCAGTTGTTGGCTTATACCTATATATGACTTTTTGCATTTTGTGCATTTAGATACATAAGCTGTGGTTTATACTGCAATTATTCTGAGCAGGACTGGAAAAGAGCGTTTTATCTACCGTGATCAACAATTCGAACAAGGCCAGCACGCTCAAGACCTCGACTACGATGACTTCGTGTTAGCACAGCTATCGACGACACCGAATGTATGGTTGTCAAGCACTTTCCAAAGGTGCCGCACGCCTGGATCGACCCCTCCAAACAGATATCAGGAAGTCTCCTTCCAGACAAATCGACCGAGGTGAGATTGGAACCCTGGTCTCATGGTCAGGATGCGAACGTCCTATATATATATATATATATATATATATATATATATGAAGACATATATCCTGTCGTGCTTTTCCGATTTAGCCACAAAGAAGCGTTTCAGTTTGAAAGGTCGATTTTATATATATATATATATATATATATAGAGAGAGAGAGAGAGAAAGAAAACAGTGCTCAATGTAAATTTACAGAGCATAAATATTATAAATGGTTTAGAATATGTTTTTTCGCTACACAGTAAGAACCATGTTTCAAAAATGGAAGCTAAAAACGTCAAATTTAATTTTGTAATTAAATTAAAAACATTAGTTCCATATCATCTTCAAGCAAATATTGGAGTAACTTATTTTTTAAATTTACTGAGTTTTAAACGCACAAAAAAAATTCATAATTCACTGTTTCCAAGGACACAGAGAAATCCAATCATTCAGACAAGCGGTGTTCATTTTTATTAACTTTTGATGTATCAGTTATTAGTTATGTTCGAAAATAAAAATGAAATGGAACTAATGTTTTTAATTTAATTACAAAATTAAATTCGAAGTTTATAGCTTACATTTTCGAAACATGGTTATTACTGTGTAGCGAAAAACCATATTTTAAACCAGTTAATTTATAATATATATATATATATATATATATATATATATATATATATATATATATAGGGACCTCCACTTTTTTCGGCAAAATTTCCGATACCTAACTTTAAAATAAATTTTTAAAAATGAAAAAACATGCTTGAAGATTTAATTTTAGCTTTAATTGAAAGTTTAATCATTAAATTTATTATTTTCATTAAGGAAACAATTCTGGTGTATTTCAGATAGAAACTATATACATTGGAATGTCAAATTTAATTTTGGAATTTTCCCGCCATTTTCTTAATTTTAAGAAATTTGTAAACAAACACAAATTTATCGATTTTAAAAATATTTAAAAAAGTTTCTGACACGTTATTTTAGTAAAATTAGAAAATTTAATGTTAAATTAATCTGATTTAAAAGAAATATTACTTACTTCTAGCATAAAAAGTAATATACAACCAATTATTAACGATTGGTACTGTTATTTTATCCAATACTTGATCTACGTGTTGATTGACGAGTGATGACAGCTACTACGGATGACCATAAATGAAAATTATTAGAAATATGAGTAAACGCTTTTTTTTTAGCTTTGGTCAAAGGGACAAAACTCTTTTTATAATAATGGCAATTTCAGTCTACTGTACATGGAAATACGGAACGTATTAAATAAAAAAATACAACATAAAAAATTATATGAAAAAAAATTAGCACCACTAAGTTTTTACTTTTAAATAAATTTTTTTTCTACTTAATTACTAATTATCACAAGGAAATAGGCTAATACAGAATTTTGCACGATTTTTAAACTATTATAAATTATTATAATTAAAATGTAAACAAATGAAAAAATTCTTGTAAAATTTAATTATTCATCAGAAAAAATTTATTTCTTCAGGCAATAATGATCTTAATATTACTTATTTACAAAAGCAATTAAAAGCTTTTATAATTAAGTAATATCATAGATTTATTGGATTCACTATTTTTCAATTCAGAGCAGATTTTTAGTTAATTAGCGCAAGTTTGAAAAAAAAGAGTAGGTGATTTACCATCTCTAATGACTCTTACTTTAACAAAAAAAAATTGTCAGGAAATAAAAAGGTTTTGAACGAAATTTCAGGAAAATAAGTAAGTGGGGTGTAACATATTTTAAAAAAAAATATTTTTTACCAAAATTTTCGAGAAAGAAATATTTCAAAAATAATTTCATTCATTTGTGAATAAGTCCTGAAAATTTCATTAAAATCGGACAATTACTTGATTTTTACAAGAATTTCCAAATCAATGTGTTTTCAACGGCAAAAAAGCGCAAAAAAAACAAAGTTATTTTAACAGCACCGCGATGACGTAAACAAAAGAAAATTTTAACCAAAATTTCGAACGTGTTAGAAAATAATAAAAAATTTCAAAAAATAATTAAAAAATACTTTGGTCTTTCATCTTAATAATAACATAAGCATTTTTACGATAAAACTTGATTTACGTTAAGTTTGTGGCATTTTTGATACGCTATGCCGTTTCCCGCGAAAAAGTGGAGGTGCATATATATATATATATATATATATATATATAAACACATGAAACTAATAGTAATGGTCAGTCATTGCCGACCAGGTTATTTGAATTAATATTCAAAATCTCCGCCATTTCTTTTGGCTTGGAGCACTTTTATGCCAGGAGACACTTTTTGGGCACACTCTATTCAGAGCGGCTTATTTAAACCCTGGATTTATATTTATATATATGCTCTGAAGTGATTTTCTTCGTCCGGTATTGTTGAGCTCTATTTTGGCTTAAGGCTTCAGCTCCTGAGCCGTGGAACTAGCTTCACTTTATTGATTCTTTTTGCTATAATGGCAAACCTTATACTGGCAAACCTTTTTTTTTTATTGCTGTTGCTGTTTTACAATTTTAGATCTGCCCTATCCTCCACCGTGCGGATTTGGTTTGCTTGTCAAATTGAACTCGCCCCGTGGTATAGTGATTTTCTAAGTGCGGCTTAAATGTGGCACAAGGCCGAAAGTATAGAGCACACAGTGAGGATCGACATCACTAATCAGTAATTGATCCAGCAAACAAGCTTTCTATTACACCCCGGCGAGGTACACAACTCGCCCGTTGGTATATAGAGTATTCATCTTATTACAAATCACTGGCTACCTGATGATTGTGTGAAACCACATGAAATCAATAGTAGTGGCCAGTCATTTCAATTGCTTATTTGAATATTTATATATATATATATATATATATATATATATATATATATGTATATATATATATATTGTTGTATGTTTCATTAAATAATATAGACAAGTTTTGTATATTTATTTTAAGTAAGTTCCTTTCATATTGTCTGATAAGTTTAATAACATTATCATTGAAAGACGAAAGGAAATCACCATATTGATACATGTTTAAATCCAATCTAAGCTTTCGGCTTAGATAAGCCATTATCAAAGATGACAATTACTTTTCAATATATCAACCAATACACGGAACAATAATGATAGTCTGTTTTTGGTGCATGAAAAATTTCAAAGCAACGACTAACACGTGTATACAAGACGTGGAAGCGGAAATCGCCTCGCAGATCGTGACGTCACATATGACCACGCGAGAGTGAAAACGAGAAGTATTAAGTATGGGAAGCCGTTGGTATAAACCAATGGCTTCTGTTATCAATTATACGCATTTAAGAATATTTGTGGAGATTTCGTAGATTATTTTGTTCAGGTTAGTTTTCAACTGTTTTATGTATATAGCTTCAAGAATTTTTAGTTTTTGTTTATTGTTTTCATGTTTAAGTAGAATTTTCCGTAATTGTGTACGCGTCAGGCATATATATATATATATATATATATATATATATATATATATATATATATATATAGAGAGAGAGAGAGAGAGAGAGAGAGATAGAGAGATAGATAGATAGATAGATAGATGTGGCACCCTGCATTATTAGAAAACTGAAAAAAGATATTCATAAAAATATGATTTATTTTTATTCGGTTTGTTAACCAGTTAATAGTTATTTAGAGAGGAAGAATAATTGAGTTTTGAGAATAATTCTCTAATTGTATTTAGGCGATCCGAAAGAAAGAAAAGGAAGAAAGAAAAAAATAATAAAAAAAAGAGAAAGAGAAATAGATAGTACAAAACCCGGTCATAAGCAAAACACGCGTCAAAAGATATCCAGGTCAAAGTACCTGACCGAAATCCACAGAAAATAGAAATTGTTATATTTGGTTGAAGGAATAGAGTTTAGAAATAATGATACGAGACAGGGGTAGTGAGCGGATAGGCACACGCGCGATTGATGCATAACAGATGTCAGTCAAGCACCTGACCTACTTTCGTGTCCGCGGGTATGGAGTTTATTATCAATTTGGTTGAAGAAATGAGATTTTAAGGACAATGGAAAAAAATATTAATAGGTAACGAACGAAAAGGGTGTCATTGAGATGATAAGTGACCGCTGGGAAATGTATACGAAAACAAAACATTGGTACACGAACACCGACCAGTTCTAGAGTTGAAGATAAGAACCACCCACGATGATGAGTGAAGAATATTTTCAATTTAGATAATTAAGATTTTGTTAACAGGCCCGAGCGAAAGAAAGAGGTGAAAACAATTGTTTTAGCTCGCGGAAGACGCCGACAGGTCGGAAAAATTCTTCTTTAAGTCGCATCTAATTAGCGGCAGGCTGTTTTGACATATGTCACATGTGAAAGAAACCGGGATCGTCATTTTCGTGCGAAAAGGACAATTCGGATTTTGTTTTTTTTAAGCAAGGTATTTCTTCCCCCCAGAACAAAGCCACGGATTGTCCACGCCCGATTGGAGACGTCACGAAGGAAGGAGGGAAGATACCGACCAGAGTCTCATTAGCCGAGGGCAGTCACATGATACATGAGGGAGGAGGAGAGACGCCCGACCAGGGTCCCATTGGCCGAGAGCGGTCACGTGATGTGCGAGGGAGGAGGAAAGATGCTCGACCAGGACCCCATTGGTCGAGGACGGTCACCTGACATACGAGAGACCAGGGAAAGCGGGTATGCGCCTCCCCCCCAGAGGCACTGTAAGGAAGTAGGATTGAAAGTAAGAGCGATAATGGGAAATCAGAAATAATGCGACTTTTGGAATTATCAAAGAAAACCCTGGCGCCGACAGACCCACCCCAGTTTGTTACGGCGTCAATAAAAGCAGGACCCCAATCGAGAGAAATGAGTTGCAGGGCGGACCACGAGGAGCTTGAACGCGGGCGGCGGGCCCGGTTCATTCGCCCCTTTGCGGGCAAGAGAATCCGGAGTGAAGAAATTCGTCCAACCCAAGTCGAAGTGAAGAAAATTGCCCGAAAGCCTAAGAAGAGTTGGAGCTGCACCCCGAAAGTCGAAGAGAAGTTAAAGTTGCAGACCGGACAGGCAGCAGTTGCCGACCGGACAGGCAGAAGAGTTGCAGGCCGGACAGGCAGAAGAGTTGCAGACCGGACAGGCAGAAGAGTTGCAGACCGGACAGGCAGAAGAGTTGCAGGGCGGACGGCGAGACAGTTAGCAGTTGGACAGTTGGGTTGGTTTTCGCCTCGGACGAAGAAGTTAACTTGCAGTTACGCGTAGGAGAAGTTGGAATCACACCAAGCCTATGAAGAGAAATTCGTCCAAGACAAGTCGAAGTGAATAAATTCGTCCAAACCAAGCCTAAGAATAGAAATTCGTCAGCAAGGCGAAGTAAATGAATTCGCCTAACTCAAGTCGAAGTGAATAAACTCGTCCAACCGAAGCAGAAGAGAAGAAGTTGATTCGCGCACTGACGGCGAGGGAAATCAGCCGTGAACGACTGGTAGAGATCAGCGCTCAGTGTCGAAACCAATCCACACCCCGAAATGCAAATTTCTAGAGAACAAGCAACTCGAAGTCTTAAAGTTGTATAGTAGAAGCTTGGTGCCACAGTCCATAAAACGGGTCGGGAGGTAGGAACAATTTTGTGTAAAGAACATTTAGATATAAAAGGTTGTTACCCTTTCTTTTTTTGACCTCGTGAGTTTTTCTTTTACTTGTGTGTTATCACCCCCGTTGAACCCAGCTGGCATACGGCCCCAATCCCTGTTTGATCCCGTCTGTCTAAGATCTAATCACAACGTGGGTAGGCAGACCGGAGATCAGTGCAGTTACCCTAGTAACCAGGCGTTGGAAGCGAGTTGGGAACGGCGAGGCTGGTATTCATCTAACCAAAGGGTTAGAACGTCACACTTGGAGCAGCGAGGAGCGAACAGCTGACGCCGCGGCAAAGACGTCACAACTGGTGCTGTCCGTGACCAGGATATCAGAGCCTGGAGAGCACGTGACGTCACAACTAGTGCCGCGAACGAGATCGAACGACAGAGTCGACGCTGCGACCAGGGGGGGGGCGACGTCACATAGATAGATAGATCAGGATCATGTGTCCCATATTAGAGCCGTAGTATCTTGGTAAAATAGTTTTACGGAGGTTTGAATTCAGAGTTTTTCCTTCTCCCATACCGGTTGTCACCGAAGTCTATAGAAGCAAGTCTATCCATCTATTTACCCACAGCTGGTGTATGCCTGTTAAATGAAGACAATTGAAATTGTGTTGTTCTTATTGCAGTACTTTTTAAATTAAAATAGAAATTAATTAATAAAGGGCCAAAATGTTCAGAATGTGCGTTAAGGTAAATCTTAAAAGGTAAACTATTCCTTCAGGTTCAAATGGCATATCGCCTTACACATATCGACGTGCTGTAATGGTTAGCAAGCGTATTTCGATAGAAACATTACAACTGAGTTCGATTCTCATTGGGTGCCACATATTACAGTCTTGTACCACATCTGAGATGTGCTTAGAAAGTCAATATATCTGAGAATAAAATGTGGAATATTTCAAAACAACAACGATGAAAAACAACATCATTAACAAGGTAGATGATGTCAACGCATTACGCTGACGCCATGTTACCGAATTGAACTACGAAGTTATCTCCCTTAAATCTATCTATCTGGTTCATCGGGTTCAGTGTAGACTTTTTCATTGAAAAGAACGGCATTTATTTCTGTCTTCATGTATTTTTCTTCCAATTTTATTCAATTTTCTTTCAAGAGATCAGTTAAATAAAACGTCTGATTTTCCACTTGATTTAGAACCTCAGAACATTGATTCAATTGTATCTGGTACATTTTGTTTATATTCCCAGCTTTTGTAAGCATTGAAGCTATTAAACACATTTTTATCCGTCAAATCAGCCTTGTGATCTATTTTAAAACTTCAAACTGACGACATGTGTATTCTTTTGAGAGTTTGAATTTCAGTATGTTTAGTTACAGATGTATATATATTAGTTGACAGATGCATATATATATATATATATATATATATATATATATATATATAAAACATTTATATATATATATATTAAATGTCTTTAATATATATATATATATATATATATATATATATATATATATATATAGATAACTAGACTCGTTTCGAAAAACCCTCGAATTTTTGATTTGCTAATCAAATCAATCTCGAGGGAAAAAAAGGTTTTAAAAGAAAAAAAAAGAAAGAGCTACAAACATGAACTTCTGCCGACAAAAAAATCGCACAGATGCAGGTCTGAAGCCCAAAGAAAAAACCCCGATACAACCGTAGAGCAAACTTTCCCTGACGATCCGTTTAGGTGAAACCTAGGTAGGTTTGTCTGGCTCACTAGGTGTGTATATATATATATATATATATATATATATATATATATATATATATATATATATATATATAAATATGTTTTAGTGGACTCAGCCGTTTTCAATCTGCTTGTCTGAATCATCTTCAAGAAGCGAGAGTAAAAAGGTCAGTCAATATATATATATATTAAATGCACATAAACTTTGTGTCATATTTATCTACCGGTTCGATCTCATTCTATATTTATATATATATATATATATATATATATATATATATATATATATATATATATATATATATATATATATATATATATATATATATATATATATACTTCTTAAAGGGCGTATGACCATAAACTACATCCTTTAAAAGTCCTGGGCATGACGATAAGCTACATCCATCAGCAAGGCCTTTGATCGGGAGATAGGAGGCTTTGAGGAGCGCAGAACCACCTCTTAATTACTGTTGTACCAGTGTCCACCCTGACCCAAGGTGGTAGCACCTGTTGGGGTTCTAGCTAGGGGCAAATAATGAACCGCAAAACAACAAAAAAAACTATGAAAGTATAAAAGTCTTCATAGTCAAAATACCTGTAATATCTTTTTGTATATAAAAATGAACAACAATACATTTTATCTACAGTTGAAGGCATGCAATTAAGTTCAAAATATATTCAGTCGAAGCGATAATATTGTATTCAAAACATTTAGAATTCGGCATTAACTAATTGATAGAGTTTGATATGCCTCTAAACAAAATCTATTAACCTAACAACAAAGAAATTTTATGACATTAATCCATATAAAATAAATATTATATATATATCCTACAATTCCTTAAATAAAACTATATTCCAAAATATAACATCAACAAAACTACATAAAACATACATATCGCCGCCTCTAGTAATTATATCCACACAAACATGTATATGCACAAAAGCTGAGTATCATCTACCATGTATTCAATTGTGAAAGCAGAATAACATATCACATTTTTATTAATTCAACTCTCCTAAGAAAATTAAATTTCGGCATTAAATGACCTACAAGAAGTTAAAAGAAACAAGTCAAATCAAATCTTCTTCTTGATGTTAGTGAATATATTTATATATGAATCGATGCACACACCTTTTTATCTATCTATCTATCTATCTATCTGAATCTGTTCATATCGATCTATCTGATTAATATATATGCTATACTGCCTCGTCCCTTTTTGACTTATGAGGGTCAAGCAACTCAGAGAAACCGACAGCCAGATAGCTGCACGTGGTAAAGGCGACTTTGTGCAGAATCAACCCCACTTTTTGAAGGGCCGAATACAGAGACCTGGTGCATTACGTACCACAGTCCCCAAACGACCCTCCGCAGTTTTTGAATTAAGAGTTGTCCTTCTCCTAAACCAGTTGCCACCCAAGGCTATATAACCCAGTCTGTTCTACTATTTACCCATAGCTGAGGGGTGAAGAAGAGGACTCATACCTTTCCCAAGGGTATTAGCACGTAAGTGATGTAATGGATTCGACTGGAATTCGAACTTGGCTCTCCGATTCTTTAATCCGAGCCGCTATCCATTACTCCACCGTGCTTGTCTGTCTGTCTGTCTGCCTGCCTGCCTGCCTGCCTGCCTTCTTTCTTTCTTTCTTTCTTTCTCTCTCTCTCCCTATATATATATATATATATATGTGTGTGTGTGTGTGTGTGTGTGTGTGTGTGTCCGCGTTCATGTATATATGAGATTATTGGAATGGATACAAGAATATATTTCATTTTATGTGTACGCTTTAAGCGAAGCAGAATTATACCAGTTCAACAATCTCATATTCAGAAATAAGTTTAAAAGAAAATCTCATATTTAGAAATAATTTAAAAAGCAAATCCCTAAATGCCAATTATCCCAGCATGAAATATTTTGAATAAATAAATTTACATATGCATTCTTTTATAATAATATTTATGCAGTACGCACTGCGCTTACACAAAAATGTATTTATTTCTTCAAACGAAGAAACTCAATTTTTTACGAAAATTATACGCCTGAGCGTTTGTCTATTTTGACGTACTTTCGATTTTGATATTGATTTTTTTTTAAATTAGGCATTCGAGATCTCATGCGTATATCTCTATCGATGAACATTATGTTTTATTACGTCTTAGTAATTTCTCTATAAAAAAGAGAGAAAAATACTTTTCATTGCAAAAATATAGACTCCTTATATCTAAGCATTTTAAACATGCATACACCCAGGTAAAGAAATGGGTACATTTACATACCTTATATATATATATTTCAATATATTTTCTGTTTATACGTTGTTTTATACATAAATTACCATAATTCCCCCATGTATAATGCGCATTTTGTTCTAAAAAATAATAAGCAAAATTAGAGGTGCGTATTATGCGCAGCTACAAAAAATCTTTAAAAATTGCCGCTATATAGGTCGATTTCAATCGCAAAATGTCTACTCACCATAAACATGTGAAAATTTGACACGAACATTCGGCGATTGCGACAATCATATGTACCTAAAAATACTTACAAATGTAAAATAAAATAAGAATTATCATAATATTATTATTCCTAGTAGGAAACGCTGACCGTAATAAAATTAGTGAGGGACAATTTATAGGGTTTGATTACCAAAAACGGGGTGCGTATTATGCGTGATGAGAAGTAGTTTCCCACACTTTCAGCACAAATTTTGGTTTGCGTATTATGTATGAAGGCGTATTATACATTAGGAATTACGCTATTTAAGGAAATTCTCCGTTTATTATCAACAGTGTTAATTATATTTACCGGCGTTAATGTCCTGGAAATTTTATAGAAAATATCTGTACTCCGACATCGAACCTGTATCTTACATAGAACCGACATTTGTCCTGAAGTGTTATACTATTTAGCTACAGAGGAAACCGCTTGTTAATAAAGTCAAATTACTGTTTTTAAATAAACAAATACCCCATGATATTTCTGAAACGATCATATCTGCTCAAAGTGTACACATATTTTCTACAAAATTTCCCGGACATTCAGGCCAGTAGATGTAATTAATACTGTTTAATTAAAAATACAGCATTTACTTAAACAATTGTATCTATAAAAAATAAAGTATAAACAGAAAATATATTAAAACAAAACAATTGCCGGATTTAGTCCATTTCATTATATATATATATATATATATATAATCTCATATCATATATAGATATATATTAGGTTGCTGCAAAAATAATGTCGTTTTTGACGTTCAACTTCAAAAGAAAAAACGACATCATTTTTGCACCAACCTAATAGATATAAAATTTTGTTTCACCAATAAAACGCTCGAGTAATTCTGGACATTAATAGTTTTGAAGGCAATCATTCTTTTTTATTAAAGGGCGCAATAGCAAATAAAAAAATATTCTCACTTATCTGTTCCGATTCATAGTTTCGCAGAGATTCCTTCCATTCGTCAGGCATCATTATAATAAAACTGATTTTATTTGTAGAAATATTTTTTTTCTGAAATCATCTTGCTAAATGTTCTATTAATAGACTGACTGTCAAACTGTGATAGCGATCCAAGTCTATACTGCTAATTAACCTATAGCTGGGGGATATAAGAAATAGATGTATGCCTTTTTCCAAAACTCATACTGTGAAGTAAATACAACAAATTATGGTGGAATTTGTACTCGGCTCGCGATTATAATTTTCGTACCGTTAGACGTTATGTACTCTACATACATCCACCGTCGTTCTCATATATATATATATATATATATATATATATATATATATATATATATATATATGTGTGTGTGTGTGTATATATATGTATATATATATATATATATATATATAGGAAAAGTGCGATGGGTAAATTGATGCCATTTTTATATCTTATATTTTCGCGCATGCGCGTTGTTTTTTCTATTTTATCGACTAAACAGTATAGTAGGGTCAGTTGGGCTCCGTCTGTGAGAAAAAAGATCACCATGTCGCAGTTCACTACTCTTGAAATTTGGAAACGACATGCTGTACTGCGTCGCATTCGCGTCGAAAACACCCATACGAACATTTCAGAGTGTTGAGGTGTCAATCTGAGGAAAGTGCAGAGGATTCAGAAAAAGTTGGATGAGTCTAATGGTGATTACGAAGGTACGGCAGCAAGGAAAACTCACTCTGATTGTTCTGATAAGAAAAGAACGATCTAATTTATTGGTGAGAGGTTCAGACTCACAACGAAGGCCTACATAAAGTGCTTTGAGGAAGAAGTTCTTCCCTGGGTCAAGAGGGTGGCTGCTGAAGGACCATATGTTTGGCAACAAGAATCTGACCCATACCACACAAACAGGAGAACCTAATCATGACTGTCAGACAATTTCTGCGACCACATAATGACTTACATCTGGCCACCTAATTACCCAGATTGCAACTCCCTTGATCATTATGTGCTGGGTGTAGGTGAGCAAGAGATCAGCAAAACTCCTTGTAGCATCAAAAATGAACTGAAGGCAAGGATTATGGCAGCATTCACTAATTCAAACAAGGAGACGTCGAGAAGAGTTGCAGGAGATTCCGAAGATGTTTGGAGGCCGTGGTCGAAGCCAATGGTGATTTTATTATTTATTTATTTTTTAACAAAATTACACAAAATCATCTTGATATACTAAAAAGATGATTCTGTGTAATTTTGTTAAATGTATCTGTTAAAATGACATGTCAGTACTAATTTCATTTTTGCAGCATTTAGACGACAATTTATCCATCGCAACTCATATATATGTGTGTGAGTACACATATATATATATATATATATATATATATATATATATATATATATATATATATATATAGTTCTTTCATTAATTGCATCATGGACTAATGTTGTTTCCCTAGTCTGCACATTAAAAAAATCGATCTTCATCTGATAAATTACTTGTAATTAATCACCTGAAAGCTCATCTGACAGAATTCATTAACTGCAGTCTTCCTTCCATAAAAAATCACTGACGATGTTGCTAATTTCTGCGAGAAATCACATGTAGCGATGCCCTCTCACTTACCTATAAGAATTGGCCAGCACAAACTCTTCGACAATAGTATGAAGTAGAAACATCTATTCTCTCTCTTCAACTGTGTTTGATCAGGTTCACTGAAGAAATAGTCATTCTTGTTTCTATGATCCTCACGAAATATTCTGTTCTCATGAGTTTGCGCCAGATATCTATGTGTGCTTGAACTCAAAATTAACAGAATTTTCACTTTTGTTGCGAATACGATTGTCGATTTGACGAGATTGTGTCACCATTGCCCGAAAAAACATCTTGCTTACTGTGATGAGGTCGTTAAAAGGCTCATTAATCATCAGCTCTATGGTCGGGAGTTGTGATAGGGTTGCTGCCGGTGAGGTATTTATCCAGGCCTAGTGTATCATGGACAAATAGTTTAGGCAGTGACTGTCCTAATCCAAGTCTAGCAATAGCCGATGTCCTCCGAGGACCTCCTCCAACTTTAAGGTTCACCTTCGTTACGAACACGTGACCGTTTATACCTCGGGGTGACAAACTTTGTCCTGGTCGTTGACATCAATCTAGAAAGCCCCCCTTATGTAGCCAATATGTGAAAGTTTATCATCTGTTATGACGGTTATAGTGTTACACGGCCATATAGCAGAAAGTTTGTTTGTCTGATTATATACATGTTTAAAGTTTGCTCGTCTTTATATATATATATATATATATATATATATATATATATATATATAAAGACATTTTTATGTTTATACATTTTTTATAGATAAAATATTTAAGTAAATGCTCTGTTCATAACAAACAGTATTAACGACATTTACTGGCCTGAATTTCCGTAAATTTTCACAGAAAATATGCGTCCTCCGTAATATAGCTTTGACGTGCTTTACCGATTTAGCCACAGAGGAACGTTTCGGTTAGCAAGGTCGATTTTATAAGATCTTTTCCATTTCATAATATATATATATATATATATATATATATATATATATATAGAGCATAAACACTAATATTCCATGGTCATAATTTATTCCATTGGAATCGTAAATACGATCCAAATCATCAGACCTACAAACAAAATATATACATATATATATATATATATATATATATATATATATATATATATATATATATATATATATATATATATATATACATATATATATATATATATATATATATATATGTATGTATATATATATATATATGTGTATGTGTGTATGTATGTGCATGTACACATGTATGGGTGTGTGTGTGTGTACATGCCTAAGTGTATGTACCTACTTGTATAGGTTTTTTGTGTGTATTAGTATGTGTTTTTGAACATAGAAATATTTGGTCCTTGCGAAATGAGACAATCGTTATATTCATCTTCATATATTTATATTTGATTTAATTTTCCCAATTACGAAGCGGCCCTTTATGTAAACACATTTTTATTTTCCTTCGTCCCATCCTCTCCCCAAGAATTGTCTGTGGTGTGTATATGTCACCACGAAATGTATCTTTATGTATTAGACATCCGTCGACTTTCTTTCTCTCCTCTTTTTTAAATCCACCCCACCCACATCTCCAAAAAATTCTCTCTGTCACTCATCCTCATACTTACACTTTCTCTAAATTCTGTTTTGATTTCCAAAGAGTTGTTTTTTCTGTTTTCATTTTGAATTTGTAGGTCTGATGATTTGGATCGTATTTACGATTCCAATGGAATAAATTATGACCATGGAATATTAGTGTTTAAGCCTTTTTATTATATCTTACTCTGTCCTAGACATTGAGTTCTACCTGGATCCTTCCTCTTGGAAAATTTTTTCTGAAAATATACATGTATGGGAATTTTTAGATATATTTTCATATGTATGTATATTTTCCACTAATATTATATATATATATATATATATATGCGTAGTAATAAAGTTTTAAAGTGTGCTATTTTTATGGGATAAAGTGCTCAATATCAGAGATAGAGAGTATGTAAATATAAAATGAATATTGAAGACAACACTAAGAGGCGACAGGCTGTTTCATGCTAGACGCAACCGTCAGGCGACCTGTCGCCTCTGAGTGTTGACTTCAATGTGTTAGCTTATATATATATATATATATATATATATATATATATACTGGTCTCTCCCTTGTCGTTTTCGACGTATGAGTGGCAAGCAATTCACTTCCTAGAAACTGACAACCAGACTACCTGAACAAATCATTTGATTATAGTGGTGAAGGCTTTGTGCAGAACCAACCAAACTTTTCGAAGAGCCGTACGCAGGGAACTGGTGCACAATATGTCACATGGTCCCCAAATAACCTTCTGCAGTTTTCTGAATTCATTGTTGTCCTTCTCCTAGACCGGTTTTCAGCCAAGGCTATAGAAACCAGTCAGTTTTGCTATTTTGCCCATAGTTGTGGAGTGAAGAAGAGGATTCATACCTTTCCTAAAGGTATTAGCAAGTAAGAGAATGCAGTGGATTCGACTGGAATTCGAACTCGGCTCTCAGATTTCTAAATCCGAGCAGCTATCCAGAATTTAAAAATGTATTGAGTATATAATCTAGGGAATACATTTTGTTTTTGCTTCTATCGTCTTTGTTATTAAATATTACACTTTGATTACAAAAAATCTGTCAAGAATAGCGAAATGCTGTAAGAACCATTCACCATTCTTGGTAGATCTTCTGTTATCACAGTTTAGAATATTTATTAAGAAAGATGATAGAAACAAAATGAAAAAGAATCTAAATGAAACTCGCTAGATTATATACACAAAACAGACTCTAAATTTAAAATTACGAGAAGCTATCGTCCATGCACATGTGTAGACGCGTCAGCGGAAGCGTAAACCTAATCCGTTGAAGTCCTAAGGGACGAAAGAGCCTCACACGCAAAACTTTTTTCACTTTATCATACATCTTTCCTCCAAAACTGTTCTTGATATATAAAAATTTATATATCGTTATCCCATATATATATATATATATATATATATATATATATATATATATATATATATATATATATATATATATATATATATATATAAAATTATTCTTTACTATATTTATAATGTTATTCTAGACATCGTTTGAGAATGAAACTGTGCTTTAAATTTTAAGTTAAATATTGAAATTAAAGTTTACGGCTTGAGTTTCAATTTCAAAACAGTAAATGTTAGCATATCGCGAATATGGTAGCTTACAATATAACCTCTACTATTCATTCCAATATCATTTCACTTTTCGTCTTAATTTTAATTGATTTTATATCAATTATTCAGCAGTAATTAAGCCAACAGCGAAGATTCGAAATTTAAACAAGCTCACAGCAAAAAGAAACTCGCATTTCTTTTCCTCTGCAGATCCAATTTTTTGCAACGGCTTCTTCTTTGTTTAAACTACGAGACTCACTGCCAACTACAAAATGAAGCCATTTAATGACATACATTATTTCTCTCGATTGCAAGTAACCTGATTTGCTTTTATTTTCATGCACAATATTAGTATTTATCGTATTATTATTATTATTATTATTATTATTATCATTATTATCATTATTATTATCTTGAGATATTCTTGATTCCGATTCTGGTTGGTTACAGACTGGCATGAAATGGCTATCTTATTGGCAGCAACAAAAAGCAAGTAAAAAGGAGGATAAAATATATTCGATAATGAATCGTGTGATTTCAAGACGTGGACCATTATGGCTCTCCACAGCTTCCTATCATTTGTAGCTCTTAATAACATTTCTTTTTTGCTATCCTACTCAACTGCAAGCTGGTCAAGTTAGCGGGCTGCTTTCTTCTTCTTTACCTTTTACTTTCCATATGGCCTTTAATTGTTAAATTTTCAGAATCCTCCTTCGTCATTAAATATCCAAGAAATTTCAATTGCCGCTTTCTGATTCTCTGCATTATCATAAATGTCCTTTTTGCTTCCATTTAGGACTTCTTTTGTTCCTTACTCTCCATGGTATTCTCAGCATCCCACTGTAGAGCTACGTATCCATTGCCGCCCGTCTTTCCTTCACCCGTGAGGAGAATTTCCAGTATTTTCTGCCATATTGAAACACTGATATGATATAAGAGTTCAACGCGCTTTTCTTTTTTTTCTAACCGAATTTTCCTGTTTCCTTGTTCTTTACTTAACTTTTAGAAGGCTTCTTTTGCTATTCCAATGCGCATTTGAATTCGGGATCCTCATTTTCCGTCCTATTTCCATCATCATGGAAAAAAAAGAAATGCTCGGATTACAGGCGGATCATTTTGAAACGCTGGTTCGGGTACGATAACCGAAGTTAAACAACGTAAGGCCTGGTCACTACTTAGATGGGTGACTGCTTTGGAATACCAAGTACCTTAAGCTTTGATGTGCGTCTACTGTAACAGATAACGTATCAGAATGAAGTCGGAGAGCCGAGTTCGAATTCCAGTTGGGTTTATAACATTCCTTTATGCACTTGGGAAAGGTATGAATCCACGTCATTTCTTATCTCCAAGTATGGTTAATACGATATTCACTGACAAAAATAATAGAATTATTCTTATATCCCAAAATACGCTTCGGCTTAAAATAACCTACAAAAGGTTGATAAGCCATAAAAAACAAACTCTAATAATAATAATAATAATATTAATTAAGAATTCTTGAGAATTCTTCATCTTAAAATTTCGAGGTAATATATCTATAGATTATAAGACTAATATAAATAAAGCAATTAAAATTAAGATAAAAGAAACGTCAAAATGAATAATTCTTGTCAACACTTCATCTAATAAAAATTCCTTATAATAATACTGTTTTCAGTCTACATTATTCGGACTATTGTCCTCATCTTTGTCGCCAAAGTACGCTTTGGCCTTCTTCAGGTGTTTGGAATTGAACCCTTTATTTTGCTCACTGGGGTGGACTGTTTTAGTTCTACGTGCCATTGTTTAATGGATGAGTTATCAATTATCTCCTGTTAATTACCCTTCACTGCCTTAACCGGGTATTGAACTCACACTCTCTGGGTTCTGTCACTGGATCTAACCAACTACTGTGACATATGTCCTTGAGGATATCTGCGTATGAATTTCTAGGTATTATAAACATAATGTCACGGTGGAGCGAAATAAAGGGTTCATTTCGACATTCCAACCACCCGGAGAAGACCGGAGCGTACAACGACCGAAACGTTGTGATAAACATGGGGACAAAGATGAGGACAATAGTCCGAATAATGTAAATAGTGTACGTAATACCTCGTTTTAGAAATATAGACAGATATTGTTTTCAGTTTGCATGAAACCCTGTAAGAGAATGCAAATTTTTCACATGAGTTCCATTTTTAAACTGACGCTGATGTAATTGATATAAAACAAATACCTTTATCCCTATGGCTAAGATTCGTCGATGACACCTCCAGGAAGAGGTCCAGCTACTACTGGACCATGTGAACTCAATAAGATCATAGATACAGTTCACAATGAAGCGAGAAAACGACAAAACAAAACCTTCCTGGATGTATTGATATCTCTATGACAGCATGGGGTCAAGACACCCGTATCCTGCAAGCCAACATTCACCGGACAATACCCCAACCTCACCACCCATACAGTGTAAAAAAAAGAGCAAAATCAAGCAAAAGTCATAAGTGGCGACACAGAAATATATGAACAAGAAATGGTCAGTATAAGTACTACCCTACAACGTAACAACTACCCTGTGTTCATGGCAGCAACTCCGACACACTAGGATAGAAGGGTACAAGAGGATAACACTCGGAAAACAGCTTCGGTCTGCCTACCTTATGTGAAGGGATATTCGGAAAAAAATACAAAAGATCTGTGCTCCATATAATACCAGGAGGCACTTCATAAGTGGTACAAATCTTCGCAGACACCTCTTCCAAGTAAGAACCCCTCGCCCATAGAGGACATGACTAAAAACTGTGTGTACGTCATCCTGTGCAGCTGTGGTAAGCAATATAAATGAGAACCAAGCCGCCCTCTTAAGGTAAGACTGCAAGAACAATAAAGCCGTAACACGAGGGAAAATAGAAGAATCAGGCATAGCTGACCACATATGCAGCTGACACCTGTGAGATGAGGTTGAAATAATAGACAGAGAAAATTACTGGATATTACGGAAAGATAAGAAATTAGTACATATGCTAGGCCACAAAAATCTCTTAAACCGACTAAGCATAGAAATGAATACAACATGAGAACCAATCATAAGGAGTACTAGAGAAAAGGAATAATAACAACAAAATTGCAATATGAGCTCTGGTAAAAAAAATCGTTACCGGGACATTAAGTTTGTAAGTCCCAAAAATTCATACACTGATGTCCCCAAGAACACATGGTCCAGTGGATAAAAGTGTTGGTTGGATCCAATGAATTAATCCAAAGAGTTGTGAGTTCAATAACTGGCTACAAAAAAAAAAAAGAAAAAACTTGCGTTAAATGAAGAAGCATGGCACGTGGAACTAGAACAATCCAGCGGAAAAATTCCAATCACCTGAAGAAGTCCGGAGCGTACAACGTCGTGAATATGACAATAAAGATGAGGACAACAGTCCGAACAATGTAAATAATGTAAATAATTACAATACCTCAACTCAGTAATATAGATGTATAATATAGACAGATACTGACAAAGTCCGGAGCGTACAACGGCCGAAACGTTGTGAATATGGCAATAAAGATGAGGACAACAGTCTTAACAATGTAAATAATTACAATACCTCGCATTTACTATATCGGAAATATAGAGAACTACCTTTATGTTTGAAAATCATTTTCACCCCAAGCAAGACACTAAAACACAAAGGGTTACTGAGTCTGAGTGAATATGAAAAAAGATAAATAATTTATTAAGGAATAAATGCGAGAAAAATCAAATAATAGAAATGAAGTCGACAAAAGAGAACAATTGATGTTGCATTTAAATGTTTGGTGATCAAAGTAGACTAGGAAACAAGAAACTGAAAGAGATTTCCACAAGTGAGAAAGAAGAGAGAAGAAACTGTTAGCATAGAACTTACGGTTATATCTAGTCATTTCGACTGTAAAGTGATGAGACCTAGATGTCAATCTAGTACTGCATTTAAAGTCGTAAAGTCTATTCTTATATAACGAAAAGATGAAAAATATCGTGATTAGAAGCGGGAAAATTTTAGCGTAAGTTGTACTGAAATGACAAATAAATACGTAATCCCCACCACCAGCCAAAAACAAAAATAAGGGTCATTGGTTGATTTAATTTAAACTTCCTTTCTGTTAATTTCCTGCTTAATTTCGATATTCATTTCTCTCAGATTGTCTCACATGTAATGGCCTATTAAAACTACAAAACTAAACTAGGATATTTCTAAACATATAACTTCTGTGCTACCCCACGCAGCAAAATGTGGCACAAGGCCGAGTTTTAAAGTGGGGTATCCGAGCCCGTAGTCTCGGACAAAAATTCCCTATAGACCACGTAAAAACGGAGTCAGTTTCCCGAGACGAGAATAAAAATATGTATTAGCGTCTGTGTATTTGATTATATATATATATATATATATATATATATATATATATATATATATATATATATATATATATATGATATGATGGACTCTCCCGTCGTTTTCGACGTATGAGTGTTTTTTAGCTCAGTTTTCATGTTTATTTTTTGTATGAAACAACAACCTTGAACAGGATTTGCAAACAAATCCACACTAAATACTGAAGGGTTGACTGTCATATAGGCTGATGTATTAGCCCAAGATTTAGTGTTAATTCTTAATCCTCTCAGATGGTTGATATGTTTCTTTTCAAAGTTTATACCTCGGTAGCAGATATTTCTCCAGTTTGCTCAGTTTTCAACAGAAAGTTTGAATTCCTCTATAGGAATATTTGCAGCAATTAAATTGTATTTAAGTTTATCCTTGAAGCGGAACCAAGGACGGCCTACGTTACGCTTACCATGGAAAAGTTGGCTATACATGAGGATTTTCTCAGCATCCAATCATCACTCATTCTGATGACATGACCTGCCCATCTGAACCACCGATGCCACATCTGATGAAAAGATCAGGTTAGGGATTTTGTCTTGTCGTGTATAACACACACACACACACACACACACACGCACACACACACACATATATATATATATATATATATATATATATATATATATATATATATATATTGCGAAAACTTGTAGAAACTCAATATATATTCTTTTATAACAGTACAAACTACATATATAAAATCCCCAATGAGGATCGAAATCACAGCAGTAATAAGTTTTGAGACTATTTTGCAAACTAGTACTGTGATATAATGGGTCTTTACTACTTAATTTAGCTTAGTCTGACACAAGGTTGAAAATGTTAGCCTCCCAGTAAGAATCGAAATTGCCGTAGTTGTGAATTTTATAATAAACATTTTTCCATGACCAAGCATCTACTCGTTAATTAAGTCACAGGACGACGTATACATGTGAGAATTTAACACTGAACTTGTAAAAATCTACACAGCCAACTTTCAGAGAAATATTACAACACAATGCACTAAGTTGATAGATAGATAGATAGATAGATCGATAGATATACATTTTATAGTAAAAAAAAAAACAGCAATACATTTTTATATAAAAACATTGCCAACGATACATATTTATAGTAAAATTACCAACGAAATATTTTATAGCAAAATGAACAGCAATACATTTCATCTGTAGTTGTATGCATAAAGTTATGTTAAAAATATTTAGATTTCGGCATTAAATAACCCATAGAAGTGTTCATATGCCGCTAAACCAACGAGGTCACAAAAAGGCCGTATACATTTGAGATTACCTTTGGAATTATCTTGCAAAGAACGTAAACACGACTAAATGCTTTTATTAACATTTAGCACTTTGCATTCTTAATATTATTTCCTTTTCACTGCATTCTTCTTCAAGGCCTCTCAATTGCAGAAACTTTATTGTTAATTTCACTCAAAATAGTTTCCTGTTGCCATAGCAGGATATGACAACACAACTATAAAATTCAAATATTCTTTTGTTTAGGAATCAGAGTCACCTTCAATGGCAGGATAAACTTTTTTGTACAATAAATGAAGTCACAGAATGATAAATGTTAAACCATTATGTTTAACGCCCTCCCACGTGTGTCTTATGTGGTTCAAGGCCGAGTTTATCGTGGGGTTCTCCGAGCCCGTAGGCTCGGCCAAAAATATTCCCTTCGAACTCATAATAACGGGTTCAGGGCCTGTCTACCTGTGACGTCGTCCCCTGGTCGCAGCGCCAACTGTGACGTTCTAATATGGTCTACCACGGCACCAACTGTGACGTCCCTAAACAGCACCACCAGACGTCCTCGCCGCGGCGCCAGCTGTTCGCTCCTCGCTGCTCCGTTCGGGTGTCGCTGCTCCAAACGTGACGTCCGCCTGTCGCGTCAGTCGTGTTGTCTCGTCCTGTGACGACCAACTGGTTTGGTATCGGTCGCGGCACCCAAAATTGACGTTCTAACCTTTTGGTGATTCGGGTGGGAATCTGGTTAGATTTGATATCAGCCTCGTCGTTCCCAACTCGCTTCCAACGCCTGGTTACCAAGGTAACTGCATTGATCCCCAGTCTGCCTACCCACGTTGTGAATTGATCTTAGGCAGACGAGATCAATCAGTGTTTGGGGCCGTAATGCAAACCGAGTTCAATGGGGTTGATACCACACCAATATGCATAAAAGAAAATAAAATGAAAACTCAAAAGTTCAAAGTGTCAAAGAAAAAGGTAACAAACTTTATGTCTAGTTGTTCGATACATAGGACTGCATCTATCTCCCGACCCGTTCTATGGATTGTGACACGTCGTTTTCCGTTAGGCAAGTTTTAACGCTTCAAGTTGTTTGCTCTCTAAGAAATTGGTGTTTCGGTGTGTGTTTGGACGAAAGTCGAAAAAAAAATTATTGTGGTGGTCTGGATCTAAGTCGCTCTTCAAAATAATTGTTCTTGGATTGAAGAGGAGTCCGGAATTTGCGTGAATCTTGGTCAGCTGAACTCACTGAAACTGCTGGATCTGATTTCTGCTCGTTGTAGCTTCGCTTATATGGACGCCGACCAAAACCGGAGTGGGTCTGTCGGCGTCGGGGGTTCCTCGATAATTCTAAATACATATCCACCTCTTTTTATTTCTGGTTAGGGATTTTCCACTCTTTTCCATTTTTGGGAACCTTTCCTCACTCCCACCTTCTCACCATACTTCAGAGGGCGGAACTGCCTCCCCACTTCTTCCCACTTCTTCGTAGGCGGCAGCAGCTTTTCGTCATACCTACCAGTGATGTCTGGATAGGCGGCAACTTTGTTTCCTCTTTTCGTGCGTCACGTGATCACCACTTGACCAGTGATGTCTTAGTCGGGCGTGGACGAATCCGCGGCTTTGTTTCAGGAAGAAAAAATATCTTGCTTAACTAAAAAAAATTTTCATTTTTAGCCACAAACGGGCCAGTCGGTCTGATAATAAGATGCCTTCCCGTACCAATAGTTTGTTTTATTATCCTTAAAGATAACACAGCCGACGCCAAAACATATCTGATTCATTTTCTTTGAATTTTTTCCCTTTCGGTTTTTTACTGTAATGAGATCTTTCGCCATTTGTTACTTATCAAAATATCCCAAAAACATATTTATCCATTGCCTCTTTTTAGCCGTGTGTGTGTTCTGCTTATCAAAATTCACGATTCGGTCCTTAGCCTCTGCTTTTCTTCTTTTCTTTCTTTTCTTTTTCTGCCTCGTTAAATGGTGCCACAACCTCCCCGGACGAAACTTTGCCCTTCGGTAAAGCCTCGTCCGGATTCTTCTCTGCTCGAGGCAGAGAGTTCGACAGTAATGAACAGTGTGGCACAAGACTGCAGGTACGGGATACCCAGTAGGTGAGATATCTAATCCCATAAGGAGGCACCGGTGGACTATCATTTTAAATATCACTCTATGATGTCTCTTAATATGAAGCGTATATTTTCGCTGAGATCAATTTGAGATGAACGTGAGTTTGTTGCTTAAAATATCTCAAAAAAAAAAAGTTAAAACCTTGAAGTGAACGAATGCCAAGACGCGAAAGCTTTTTGCACGGAATAATTCGTACATTTGTCTTGGCTATTTTATAGCTTATATGGCCCCATTATTTTGGGAATTCCTATTGAAAAACAATGTAAGTGGATACAGATTTGAAGCAGGCGAATTTATATATTAACCAAGAATGTTCTCGAAAAGAAGGGAAAAAATGTCACAAATAAGTGAAATCTATCAGGGCATTAACGTAAGTCTGTAGCAAATTGCATTTGCGAAAGACCGATCGAAAACGAGGGTAGCTGCGAGATTCTCGTTTTCCCATGAAAATATCTGGGTTTTTGCAGAAAGAAAAGAATTAGCCGTTGGCTATTCTGTCACAGCGTATAAGTGCATGTTACGAAGGGTTGACCCTTGTTGTCTAATGTAATCTAAGTTTGCTATAAATTTAATTGTACACCAGTGCCAACAGGCAGATCCCAGAACTCACGAACTGATTTGAAAAAAGATTCTGATTCATAAAAATAATTAAGGTATAATTTGAGGAAATGGAATTTTGCGCAAGTTAAAAAAATCTTTCCATTGGAGAGAAATAAAAATAATAATAAGAATGTCAAAGTTCTGTTAAAATCAATTACAATATATATATATATATATATATATATATATATATATATATATATATATATATATATGTATGTATGTATGTATGTATGTATAAAGGGTGAGGCAGAAGTACCGCCCAAATGCACCTCCGAGAAATACATTCCACATAATGGTAAGACATTAGCTAGATGAAGACACCACTACCACTGTTAGTGTGCATGTGTGCTTGCATATATATATATATGTGTGTGTGTGTGTGTGTGTGTGACTATGCGTATAAACTCTTTTGATATTTAAAAATAAACTATATATACACGTATAATGTGTTTGATATACTGCATTTTTGCTACAAGCAAACACAAAACACAAACACACATACACATACACACATACATACATATATATATGTGTGTGTGTTATGTATATGATTCAGTTTAACAAATGCAGGTATATTTGTATATTTCTTACTCTATCTGTACACAGACACATATAATATGTGTGTGTGTAGGGGGTTTATTTATATATATATATATATATATATATATATATATATATATATATATATATATATATATGTCTGAAACTATCTGAATACAGAGGTGCGATCGGTAAATTGTCGCAATTTTATGCTTACTGATTTCGCGCATGCGCGTTGTTTGTTCTTGATTTTGTCGACTGCACAGTATAGTAGGGTCAGTTGGGCACTGTCTGGGAGAAAAAAAGCACTGTGGTGCAATTCACTCCGCCCAAAAATTTGGAAACGGCAATGAATTTGTTGGTGAGGCCCTCAGAGTCAACACAGAGACGGAGGAGGCAGTGCTGCCCTCAGTCAAGATGCTGGAAGACGTTCTATCCGGCAACAGGACACTGCACGATGCCACACAATCAGGAGAACCCTGTCATGGCTGTCACACAATTTCTGCAACCACACCATCCCCCTTATATCTGGCCACCTAACTCCCCAGACTTCAACCCTCTTGATTATTATTTGTGGGGCGCAGTTGAGCGAGAGACAGAAAAAACTGCTCGTATCACCAAAGATGAACTGAACGCAAGGATTATAGCAGTATTCATCAAAAAGGAGACCGCCCAGAAGAGATGCAGGAGATTCCGAAGTTGTCTGGAGACCGTGGTCGAAGCCAATAGGGACATTATTGAATAAACTTACTCTTTAGTATTTCAAGATGTTTTTGTTTAATTTTGGTAAATATATCAGTTAAAATGAAATGTCAGTGTTATTTTCATTTTTGCATCACTTAGACGACAATTTATCCATCGCACAGTGTATATCTATTAAAATCAGATGTCAGTGTTATTTTTTTATTTTTGCGTCATTTAGGCGACAATTTATCCAACGCACCCTGCATGTACGTGTATGTATATAATGTTTTTCGATCTGTATTAACTATATGTATCTGTACTTTGTAGTGAATATATAGATAGATAGATAGATAGATATATGTATCTAGCGTCTAGCATGAAAGAGCCTGTCTCCTCTAAGTGTTGACTTCAATGTTCACTTTTATATTTACACACGCTCTACCTCTGAAATTGAGCACTTTATCCCATAAATATAGCATACCTTAAGACTATATATATATATATATATATATATATATATATATATATATATATATATATATTATATATATATATATATATATATATATATATATATATATATATATAGAGAGAGAGAGAGAGAGAGAGAGATAGATAGATAGATAGATAGATAAAATGTGTCTGTGTATGCTCTCTTTTTGTGTGTCTATGCGTGAGAGTTTTATTTATACGAAAATAAATAAATCCATTGTGTAATTCTTTGCAATTTTTACATTTTCCTATCATAATTCAAAACCTCATCCCGCGTCCGATCTTCTTTCAAACCGACCAAAATTTTGATCAAAATTCTTTTATTTAAATTTACGCTTTGTCTTTCTAACCATTTTACGCGAACAAGTCTCGTAGTCCGACTCTCTTTTATTCCGACCAATATTTCATAATTTCTATTGGTGTTTTTATTTAACAGTTATTTTAAATTTATAATCACAGGTCAAGGCGTCCTTTATCATGATTTCAAGCTGGAATGTAATCTTATAACTTACTTGAATTATAGTCGATGATAATTGAATGAAATGTTTATGCGTGTTGGCCCCAGAACCTAGAAGGTTAGACTTGAGGATTTGTATTGTTTTTTTGTTTTTTTTTATAATCCTTTTCCTTTCTTTATTAATGTTTTTACCATCAGTCATTTCTTTCTATCTATGTGTATTATCTTTTTGGTAAATCATTTCTGGCGCCTTTTTTACGGCATTGTTTTTCTTTTTCTTTTGGGATCATTATGTCTTCTTTTTCTTCCATTTCTAATTTTTTCGGTCATAAATTCTTCCTTATATCAGCCAATTTCTTATTTCCTTGATTCCAAAAGAATTTCGTCCATTTTTTTTATTTTTGTTTCAACCCAAAAATCTCTTCTCTCTTTATCTGTTTTTTCTTATTTCAAAGTACTTCTTTATATTCTTTTTCTTATTTCTCCTCTCTCTTCCTCTCCTCTTCTTTCTTTCTTCTTCTTAATCTCCTCCTTCTTCTGCTTCTTGCTCCTCCTCCGTCTTCTTCCCTTGCTCTTTTTTATGCCCTTTTGCTCCTCCTTCCCCATCTTACTCCTAATTATTCTTTTTTCTTCTTCCTCCTCCTTTCCTGCATCTTCATAATTATCTTCCTGCTTTTCTTTCCGATTCTCCTCCGATTTATTCGTTTTGCTTTTTTCTTCCTCCTCTTCCTTCCATTGCCTCTTCCTCCTCTTTCTTCTTCTTCCTTTTCTCCACATCCATATTTTCCTCCTCCTCTTCTTGTTGTTCTACTTTATCATCGTCTTCTTTCGTCTTCCTCTTCTTCTTCTCCTTACCCTTTTTCTTCTTACTCCTCTTTTTTCATTTTCTTCTTTCTCCGTCATTCTATTTACTCCTCCTACATCTCCCTCTGACTCTTCCTCCTCCTTTTTTTCCTCTTCGTTCTTTTTCTTCCTCATCTCCGTCTTCTTTCTTCGGCCTTCACCTGAATTTAATGTGGAAAAAAAGGACAAATATATTAAAACACACAATCAGTGATCAGCAGATGAAAAAAAAAAAGGTCAGTTTCGTAATTGAAAGAAATTTTAACATTGTTTTCAACAACAATACCTTTTGGCTGTGTTCAGTGATTAATAAAAAAAAAAAAAAAAAAGAAATCCAAAAAAACATTAATTCAATTTTCCTAAAATAGAAACCCCAACACCAACCACATCGCTTATCATTCGTCCTTCAATCGACGCAAAATGGAATAAAATAAAGAGAAGTTGCTAAAAATTATAAAATTTTAGTTTTATTCGTTAAATTCATGGTAGATATTTAGAAAATTGTTTAATACAGAATTGCAAAAAAGCTGTATACCACAGCAGAAAATTGATTGATTCCCATGAGAGCGCTCTGGGACCCTTTATGAATGTGACGCATCATATATATATATATATATATATATATATATATATATATATATATATATAATATATAATTGGTATATATGTATATATGGAATGAATTCAATAACCAACAATTACTATTCTTAAAAGAGAGCTCAATACAAAGTAGCAGAATAAATTATTATTTATAAAAAAAAAATAATATAAGTATGTCATAAAATCACTACAAAAATAGCCATTTTGTTTCAACACACTCGGTGTCTTCAAAATGGCTATTTTTTAGTGATTTTTTTATACATTATGTTATAATTTTTTTATAAAAATTATATATATATATATATATATATATATATATATATATATATATATAATTATTATTTATAAAAAAAAATTATAACATAAGTATTAGTACCAACCAATTTCAGGATTGATTTGGAACCTTCTATAGGTAACCACAATGACGCGTTTCTAGCATCATGGTACCGTAAATTAGAAGACTTCTCCAGGGAACTCATGCAGGATACCATGCAGTTCTGCCAAGAAAACATAACAGCAACAACAGCAGAAATTAACCTGCTCGATGAGAAAATAAAAAAACAAACGGACACGGAAGAATATACCAACATCAAGAATGTCATAAAAGCTCACACAGACCAAACAGTGAGGGAACTACAAAAAACAAAAACTGAAAAACAAAGGAAATTAAGATGGAATATTTCCTCCAGACAGCGGAACAAAAAAGAAATGAAGCCAAACTCTGAAAAAAGTGAACGACCATATCCAAAAAGAAAACAACAAAACACCGCCACCACACAACCAATGCAAACACAAAACAGACCAAATAAGTACACCTACAGACAAACAGCAGCACCACAACCAACAATAACAACACCGCCACCATCAACGATAGCTAGAACCTCAATACAAACACACACACAAAACAAACCACTAACTTACGCGGACATCCTTAGGGTGCCGTACAAACATACACAAACCAAAACACAGCAGCCCTTCTACAGAACGCATAACTCCATTAGACATCCCAGACCACCTAGATTAGCCCCTAGTAGACAGTCAACAACAGACTCATCCAACCTTAAAAAAAACGGAATAAGCCCCCAACCAGGACACCTGGGTGGGGGTATAGCATCCCTAATAGGAGATATGATGCAAGCTTTCGAGCTTTTACAAAAGAACTTCGCCATGCTTGCAAATTCAAACTTGACCCATACGGGCGAGTTATAAATTTGAGTAACAATAAATTTTCACTCAATACATTCAGGGTATTAAATAAAGGACTAAGCTTTTGCCCTAGTCCCCCAAGGTTTGATAAAAACACCTTGGCTAAGGACCTGAAATCCTTCTTTAGAAGAATACGGTTAAAAGCCCACTATGGGGAAAATGATCATACACCTTCTATACTTGAGACATTAAAAGAGAAGGATACTACCTACACCCCACAAAACACAGACATTACTATACAGACATTCGAACTTGCCGTAACAAATGACATAAAGAAAACAATAGCACGTAAGCTGCCACGTGACAATATGACTGAAGGAGAACGTATAGCCCTCGATACACTGACACATAGAGATGACGTAATCATAACACAGGCTGACAAAGGGGGTGCGACAGTGATCTGGGGAATCGAAAAATACATTAAAGAGGCCAACAAACAGCTAGCCGACAAAGAAACCTACAAAAGCATACCTACAGATCCCCTTCCAGAATACCAAAAAGAATTAACTAGCTCACTAAACATAATGCTTCGCAACAATCTAATCGACAAGGAAACATGCACAACACTTACACCCACAAACATTACACCTGCCCGCTTCTATCTCCTTCCTAAAATACACAAAAGCAACAATCCAGGAAGGCCGGTTATTTCAGCGTTCAACTGCCACATGACAAAAATTTCCAAATACATAGACCATTACATACAACCGCTAGCTAAGGAAGTAAAATCCTACATCAGAGACACAACAGATCTACTGAACAAAATTAATCACATACAAACAGTACCACAGAAAGCTATTCTAGTGACTATGGACGTTAGGTCACTATATTCAAACATTAAAAACATCGAAGGGCTGGCTGCCCTTCAGGAAGCACTTACTAAAGAAGAAAACAGGACCCCCCACAGAAGTCATCATAAAACTCATGGAGCATGTCCTTACATTGAATACTTTCAACTTCAATGGAGCACACTACCTTCAAATAAGAGGTTGTGCCATGGGCACCATTGCAGCTCCATCATATGCTACAATATTCATGGGAAAATTTGAGGAAACCCATATCTATCCAATCATTGGTAGCGACTGCGTATTCTATGCAAGATATATCGATGATATATTCTTTGTATACACGGGTAGTGATGAAAAACTTACCCAATTCCTTATGACCCTAAACACAGTGCACGACTCAATTAAGTTTGAATATGAAAAATCCACAACATCAGTAACATTCTCAGACACCCGCATTTACATAGATGAAAACAGGAAACTACAAACGACACTACACACTAAAATCACCGACACCCACAACTATCTACACTTTAAGTCTTCCCACCCTAAACACCTCAAAGAGAACCTTCCCTATTCACAAGCACTTAGACTCAGAAGGATATGTTCCAACAATGAAGAATTAAATAAACACATTGAAAATCTGGAGCATCAATTCGCAACACGTGGCTATAAACAACACCTAATCAGGGAACAAATAAATAAAGCAATTTCCACACCTAGAGAAGGCACCCTAATATACAAGATTAAAAATAAATCTAGCCGCATCCCTCTAGTAACCACTTTCAATCCCACTCTGCCTCCACTATCCCAAATAATCAAACGTCGCTGGGAAATACTACATCTCAAACCAGACCTAAAAAACTGCTTAAGGAACCCGGCCTTCTTGCATATCGTAGACCTAAGAACCTAAAAAGAAATCATAGGTAGTAACCACATTTCAGGGGACAAGGTAATCCGTAAGGAACTGAGAAAAAAACAACAGGATTTTTCCCAACCATGTAACAACAAAAGAAGTTTATGTTGCTACCATATTAAAAACACGAATTCATTCACTAGCTCAATCACTAAATCTACTTTCAAAATCTACCACGATTCTAACTGTAGAATTCAAAACATAATTTACCTCCTAGAATGCACACTATGCCAGAAACAATATGTAGGAAAATCTAAATGGCCCTTTAACTACAGAATTAATAATTATCGTAAGCGAGTTAAATCGACTCCCTATGAACAGTTATTACCTGTAGAACAACATTTCCGCCTAGAAAAACACGATTTCAAAACCCATGCCAAATTCACTATAATTGAGAGAATAGAAAAGTTCAGAGAAGATAACATTAGAAAGATTTTAGAGTCCCATGAAAATAAGTGGATACAACGTCTAAAAACACAATACCCAGCCGGGCTAAATCATAAATTTAACAATATATAATAGTAACAATCAACAAATCAAAACCTAGACACATTTTTCACCCACACAAGACAGACATGCTTACGGAGGAATGGAGGCCTCACACTTATACACTCACCCACACACTTATACACTCACCCACACGATTATACACACGTACACACACCATACTCACTCACTCCCTAATGAGCCAAATGATAACACACACCTACAGCAATACACACGCTTACACATATCATACTCACTCACTCCCTAAGAACCAAATAACACACACACACAAACACTAAACAGAGACACATCCCCTCACCAGGTCCAATAAAACTGTCAAACTGACCAGAGAATTCAGGATAAAATGTATCTATCCAGTTCTTATCTCAAATAACAACTTAAAAGAGACTGTTTGGCCAACACAAGGAATGTTAAAAGATTCATGTGAAAAAGATAAAAAAATAAAAAAACAAATGAAAACTACAGACAAAAGTTCATTTTCTCCAACAAAAGACATTCATTTCTGTAGTTCACTGCCAACAGAAAGCAGAAATATTTCTCCTCCCGATGATGGCCATTTCGGTCGAAACTAGTTGAGGAATCTAAATGGAATAATAATAATAATAATAAAACGAAAGAATATTAATCTACAACTCAGTGTGTCTAATGATTTTAATTTTTTAATTTTTTATTTTCTTATTGTTCAAAATATAAATATATATATATATATATATATATATATATATATATATATATATTTGAAAGCGCCTGATAACCAAACCACGAGATGATCCAAGCTTTGGAAGTGAGATTGGATAGACGGAACCCTTGGCGCCGTCGATACTTTTGCTAGCGCGAATCACAAGTCATCCTGACCAAAAGCTTGAGCGTGTAGGCCTTGTTCAAATTCTTCATCACGCTGGATAACCCGCTCTTTGAAACTACAAATAAGGTCTGCTCAGCATAGTTGCAGTAAAAACCACAGGTGGGCTCTGTGGGTGTTGAATAAACACAAATGTGCCTGAGCAAGAGTCTAGAATAGGGATAGGCTAGCAGACAGGTATCTTCCATTTCGAGTGGCCAGTTATACGCACACACACACACACACACACACACACATATATATATATATATATATATATATATATATATATATATATATAGTTTTTCCAGCGTTCTTATAATTTTTCCGTTTCGTTGGAGTAAGGTAGTACAAAAATTGGTCGTATTGTCAATTCGTTTAAAAATAAATTAAAAAAATACTTAAATTTCCCTTGTCTGTCATATTCAACGAAAGATGTTTGAAGGAAGGTTTCCACCTGAATACATATATATATATATATATATATATATATATATATATATATATATATATATATATCACATTTATCCATGTGCATGTATTGACATTTTGCATGAATAAAATAACATTTTGAGATGTCAATAGATATTATAGTATATTTATGTATAAATAATTTTTTTGAATACCTTTCTATATCTATGTAAATATTTGTGTGTGTGTGTTGTGTGTGTGTTTGTGTAGTGTGTGTGTGATTGTGATTATGTGTGTGTGTATGTATGAACTGAGAAGAAACTCTAATAATAAAAATAGTGATATATAATAAATGCTAATATGCTCTCTAAAGAAATCGTAAATATGGGCAAAAGAGAAAAAGTTTTCAACATGTCCTTAGTTTTACTCGTAAACAAACACACACACAGATATATATATATATATATATATATATATATATATATATATATATATATATATATATATATATATGATTTCATCTTTAGCCAGACATAAATAGAGGATGACCTAACATCATGTGGCCTCTTAGCTGACATGATTTGAATCTCTTCACTGAAGATGTCCGGTTCGTCGTCGAGAGGGTCATTATCTGGGGACGTTGTGGCACTTAGTTCACCATGTCTCCGTATTCATCCTTTCAAAAAGCGTGGTTGCTTCTACACAAATGCTTCACCACTATAATCAGATCATGTGTGCTGGTGTCTGGGCTGTCAGTTTCTAGGAACTGAGCTACTTGACCCTCATACGATGGGAGAGTCCACCATATATATATATGAACTCGGAAACACCCCTTGTCTAGATGAATAGGTTTCTCTGTATCCTTGGAAACGTGAATTAAGATTTTTACTGTGCTTTTAAAACCCAGTAATAAATTACTCCAAAATTCGCTTGAGGATGAAATGGAGCTAATGTCTTTAATTTAATTACAAAATTAAATTCGAGGCTTTTAACTTCCATTTTTAAAACATGGTTAGAACTGTGTAGCGAAAAAAACATATTTTAAATCAATTTATAATATTAATGCTCTGTAAATTTACATTGAGCACTATTTTGTAAAAATAAAAATCTTACTGTTCTTTTTTTTATATATATATAAAGAAAACATGTCAATATCGCTACACAATTGCAGTCGTGTTTCGATGCGTATCAATTCATCTCATCAGGTGATTGTAAATTACTGGTGAGTGAACGATTTATTTAGATTTAAAAACAAAATAGAACCTCTTTTTTACGAAAAAAAAAGAAAAAGGGGTCTATATGTTTTATGGGATTTACTCTACTCAACCAGTCAAATTTAATATAACTTAAGTTTAAACTGGGCGAAGAAGCAAAATTATGTTTTATAAATCGGTCATGACTCGTAGATTGGCAGCCGGACATATACTAAAGCAGATCCAAATGGTTACATAAATTTTACAAATCAGACATTGCAGTTTCCTCAGAAATAAATCGTCTGGGTAGAGAGGTAATTTAACAAAATGGTAAACAAGTTATATTTGTGAATTTACTGTATTATTTTTGTCGTTGATAAATAAATAGCTTATTTAAGAAACAAGTAAATAATTTCAGCGTATAGAATTTTTTGGTAAATTAATATGCAACTCTTAACAGCTTATATGAAGAATATTTATTCAACAGTTGCATGTGCATTTACCAAATATTTCTATGTTAGCCGGTTATATGCTCGTTCAGCTCCTTATATATTTACACACTCCCATTTAACCAATTGTTCATTACTAATGTCAGAAGTTCCTCCATTTAATTGATAAACATTTCCCTAAAATTAATCCTCTTAGTAAAATATTTAACACAAACACACTAAAACTAAGTTATAGCTTCACCGATAAACTTGAGATTATAAATTAACATAATAAAATGTTCTGGGGTCAATTTAAAAATTTGGATAATAATACACATCCCAAGATAAATACTGATAATAATATTAACCAATGTAATTGCAAAGGAGTCTAACGAAACCAATGTTTAACCACTTTTCTTGTTTATTAAGTACTATTTCTAATAGAGAATCCGACTGCTGAAAAATTTTATATTGGTAGTACTAAGAATTCTTTTAAGACTACTTGGTATCAGCATGTCTTATCTTTCACCAACAGTACTTACAAAAATAGTGCATCTCTTTCTAAATATTTTTGGAATTTAAAAGAAGCCAATAAAACTCCTAAGGTAAAATGGAAAATTCTTTAAAAAGCTAGAACATATAGATCTTTAAATCAACCCTGTTTCCTATGTTTACAAGAAAAGTTAGAAATTATTAGATTTTTTGATAAAAACTCCTTATTAAGTGAAATGGCCGTAAATTGTAGGCATAGCTTTCCCTTTACCTTACAATATGTTTAAACTTTGACTTTGATAATACTTTTTTTATAGTACTAATCAGTAGATGAACTTTTGTGCATCTTATATGGCGTACTATTCTATTTGTATGCTTCATATTGATTTAATATTGTTTTGTATTGATGTCCGGCTATTAACATCTTATATGGATGAACATGTGTTTGGTTTATATTATTAATATCTTGCACTGATTAGTTGGTATTATTAACATCTTATATGGGTTCTCTTTATTTAACGATTGCATATTAATTTGCCAAAGTAGTTCTGTTATTTTATCCGTTTCTTTTTTGTTGTTGTTGTTGTTTGACTTGAACGGTCGTTTGCCAGTTTCTTAAAGGGGTTTTATATTTAGCAACAACAATATTTTATATAAGAAGTTGAACGCACGTATAACTCGCTAAAATTATATTGAATTACCTCCTTATTACTTTCGCTTTTTGCTTCTTGGTAAGTTTTAGCGTCTGGTTTCGATACATCTTACGAAACAGTGTAACAGTCTGTGTCTGCATATAAGGAAATTGTCTAGATCTGTGTATGCAGACAACTTTGTACCATGACTTATATTAAATTTTTTCCATTGAATTTGATTTTAGCGTAGGTTACATTCGATTGGTTAATCACGCCCACAAGTCTATTTTTGAAGTATTCTGCTTTTTGAAATGAAATTAATCTTTCACTCGCCAGTAGTTTAACATCCCCTGAAGAGACACATTTACGGTGTTGAAACATAATTGGAACTGTGTCGCGATTTTTTTTCTAATATGTTGTTATATCGTAAGATAAATAACACACACACATACATACACATACACATATATATATATATATATATATATATATATATATATATATATATATATATATATATATAGTATAAAACTTTATATATCAGACATATTAATGAAAGTATCAGAATTTTCTTTCAATTATTTTTTTATTTTCCCAAATACTTTCAGTTTCTTCTGAGACTATCTTCAAAGGTTGTATGTGTGTAGATTATGTGCATGATCACCGCAAGATTCAAAGTATGTACCATTTATGCAAGGATTGTAAAACACACACAGACACACGAACACACACACACACACACACACACATATATATATATATATATATGATATAAAACTTTATATATCAGACATATTAATGAAGGTCTCAGAATGACGAATGAGTTAGATTAACAAATGCTTGTGAGTCATTAACCTTGTATTAATCTAATCAATTGAAGTTCAATATGGAGAATTATCGTCTACTTGTTTCTATTAATCATGTCAGAAAATCTGGTTAGGCGTAAAAATCGAACACATAAAGTTGTGTTTTTATCGATTAGGGGCAGATCAAATAAACATTGATGATGTATTGATTTTGCTGAAAGAAATAATATCAAATGAAAAGAAACATTTTGCACAAAGAAGAGAAAAGAAATCACATCAGACCTCAAAAGTATGTGGTCAGAAAATTACAGGAAATATGAAATGGAGACTGGACAACGAGTTCAAATTTTTCAAATCAAGATTGGAAAAGCGAGAGAAAATTTACACAGACACGTAAACACAAATATACGAGGACTTATCAAAATAATTGGAGTCGTACATTTTTAATGACATAACAGTAGTGAATATTTATTTTCAGATAAATTCTTTTATTGTTTTTTGTGGTGAAACCATCTTTCAAAATGGTGTTTTGATTCTGTTTTGTTTCAAGAGATGTCCTTCTCCAACGATACTCAACAACTCAATGTTTGACACATTGTCTACGAAGTTCAGCCCTTATGGTAGACATTTTCTTTCGGAGCGTTCTGTTACAGACTAAAAAGTAATTCAATAAAAGCACAATTTTTCCATTTCTTCTGTTGTTAATTGGTCATCGTCAGCTGCTTTCATTTCTTAGTGCTCCAGAAATATAAAACACAAGGACAAATCGAGGACAATGAAAATATTGACCCTTTGTGAAAACCAGATATGTACAGTGAATCATACGTTATAATAATGTGATTTATAATAATGCAAAACATATAGAGAGTAGTAAATCGTATGGTAAAATAATGAGATTTAAAATGAGGTAAAACATATACACAGTGTATCGAATGTTATAATAAGCAATTTATAATAACACACAGACACACACACATATATATATATATGTGTGTATGTGTGTCTATTTTTATTACTTCAAACGTTATTGTAATAGTTCGTATTTGAAACCCCATTTTCAGTTATTAACAAGTGAGTGTTATGTCTATTGGCCTGTCAGATAAATGCGTTCGCGGCGGAGATAGAAGCCACGTCCTTCTTTATAGGAGAAACCATCTTTTGATCCATTGGCATCTAACGCACCGTCACGATGTTCTAATCTTCCCTTTTTAAAAACAACACATCCTCTTTAATTTTATTATTTTCTCGAAAGCTTCATCAAAGGAATTTCTAAACAATTAATGGATTTATTTAAAATCCGACATTTTTGTCTATATTTCTGAGATGAGGAATTATGTACACTAATTATATTATTCGGTCTATTGTCCTCATCTTTGTCGCCATATTTATTACAACGTTTCCGCCGTTGTACGCTCCGGCCTTCTTCAGGTGGTTGGAATGTCGAACTGAACTCTTTATTTCGCTCGCTGGGGTAGACTGTTCTAGTTCCACGTACCATGTTTAATGGATATCAGTTATCTTCTGTTAATTCCCCTCTTCAAGTTTTCCACTACCTCAAGGCCACATGGCACAGTGGATAAAGGTGTTAGTTTGATCCAGTGACAGGACCCAAATAGTGTGAGTTCAATACCTGGTTAAGGCAGTGGAGAACTTGGAGAGGGGAATTAACAGAAGATAACTGGTAACTGATATCCATTAAACATGGTATGTGGAACTAGAAGAGTCTTCCCCAGTGAGCAAAATAAAGGGTTCAATTCGACATTCCTACTAACTGAAGAAGACTGGAGCGTAGAACGGTCGAAACTTTGTAATAAATATGGCAATAAAGATGAGGACAATAGTTCGAATAATATAAATAGTGTCCGACATGTTTATTAAAACGTTTTTATAGACGACACTTTGTGTTTAAAATAGACATCTATTTCAAATACAAAGTGTTCATGCATAATTAAATAGATGCAGCGATTTCTTAAAATTTAAACGGTATATTTATTAACGTTTACTGGCCTGAATATTTGAGAAAATCTTATTAAAGAAAAAACTACGCCCTCCATCGTGACAGGAGAAACCGTGATTAGGTCGGATGTGCTTTAACCGACTCAGCCATGAAGAACATTTTATCACTTTAAAAGTCATTTGTAGTGGATACACACATTTAAGTAGAGTCACCTTTTATTTATTAAACAGTATATTTATTTATTTTCGTCTACCGACCTGAATATTCGAGAAATCTTGTTAAAGAAAAATATTCACCTTCCGTCAGAATAGAAAACAGCGTCCCCTTGGTAGGAGAAACCAACATTCAATCAAACGTGCTTATATCGACTCACCCACAAAGAAACATAGCAATATCTAAAGAAGTAATGGATTTTTCATTTATTAATCCGACATGTTTTTTATCACTTAAAAGTTATTTGTTAGTGGATACCCATATTTGTGTAGACGCTCCGTTTTGATTTTTGAACAGTATATTATCGTCTACTGGCCTGAAATTCAAGAAATTTTATTAAAGAAAATATGCACCCTCCGGAAGGATTCGAACTTGCACCCCCACTCCTTGGCACTATCTATCTATCTATCTATATATACATGTATATACAGTGGGTTCCCGCTTATTCGCGGCTTCACACATTCGCGGATTTTTTTTAGAATATAAGTAGTTGTTATTCACGGAAACCTCGAATATTCACGTGTTTTTCTGGAGAACGTAAGTACAAATTATTCGCTGCGAACTCCCTCGATTTGCGTAGTTTTTTGATAAAACATATTTACAATATTCTTGTATTATTTTCCTGTTATTTACGTGACTTAAAACATATAACAGTCCATTTTTATGGTAAAAAGAGGCAGAGCTGTACAACTTCATTGTAAAAAAACAAACGCAAAAACATGCGTAGTGCTTGGACTTTGTTCTTTGTTAGGGGCTGCAGTTGGGCTCTTAAAAGTGATTTATGCTAAGTCTGGAGGCATCATCACAGTTCTGTTTTTAAAAAAATGTTTTAAACTTTATATTTTATGTCTTGTCACACATATTTTATACAGTATATTCCATGGTTGTATCGATCTATGCATAATTAAAAACGATTATTGTACGTATGAAAGAAAATTTACGCTAAGTGTATAGACACCAATAATATTTTTCAAAAATGTTTTTAAAAGGTTCTGAAATGTTTCTAAAGTGTTTAGAATGGAAGTTTAAGGCATATTGGGGTTTTAAAAATCAAAATAGGTACTTATAAACACTTTTAGGGAGGGGTTAAAAATATTCCCGGATTCTAATTATTCGCGGCCGATTCTAACTCGATCGAATACGGGGGGGACTCACTACATATATATATATATATATATATATATATATATATATATATATATATATGTGTGTGTGTGTGTGTGTGTGTGTTTGTATGTATATATATATATATATATATATATATATATATATATATATATATATGTGTGTGTGTGTGTGTGTGTGTGTGTATGTATATATATATATATATATATATATATATATATATATATATATTATATATATCTTATTGCTATAAACTTTATAGTCAGGGGATACATGTGTTTAAGATGACATTTTTAAACACCCAAATTGTCTGTGAATTAATTATTTACATAATTTACAGTCAGACTAATGCCCCCGTTTTTGTTGTTACAATCACGTTTCGGCTGTTGTGCCCTCTGGCCTTCATCAGGTGCTTGTCGAACAGAACCCTTTATTAAGATTGTTCATTTGCCCGTTTATTGGGATATCGCGTCTTTTCTTATTTAGTACAACTATGCAAGACGCAAGGGTTGAACAGACTATTACTATGTCACCAAATTCACGAAGCAACGCTTTGATTGACGTTAGACAATCCTGAGTCGGGAACAAGTGGCGTGAAGCTCGCCTACAATGGATGTGTATTTCTCTGGCTATCTGTCTCGTTTGAAGTTTCTCTTTTTACTGCAGCAGTTGTTGATACTGAGGCCTTAATCTCATTTGACTTTCTTCTTTTACTAATGACATACATGTCATATTTATTTCTATGGTAGGAATTTTATATTTCATATTTATTTCTATAGAAAGAAAGCAATTATAGCTCAGAATTTGAGCTGATTCTTTCGGCAATAAGTGAATAGAACTAAATAAGATTTGGTTTACCTAGATCTGGAACCAGACAATCTACGCCAATCGGTTCAATTCGGAATTTCCTGAAGGTTACCCGAATCAACAAGCAATTGATGAGGAACAACTGCCGAAATATTGTGATAACAACAACAAAAATAAAGACAATACGGAAACAATAAATAAATATATCACTAACTGTCATTTAGTATTCATCATTGGTTAAAAATCCACCAGTATAAACAATAACATATTTAAATTGATTATCACAACAACAAAGGCATAAAAACATCGATAGTCACCCTTTGAGCCCAATGTTAAATCATTGGACATTACTTTGCCGACAGACGGATTTGAACCTCTACCTAAGGGAACACTGAACAAAGCTTTGTGTTATATATTTTCTTTGATGGCACGTTTTGTATTCGGCCGCGTTTTTTTTATTCACTCTTCCTTTTGTTCTCCATTCATTAATATTTATTCTAAAACGATTCTGCGCACAAACCAAGTGATTTTACCGAAGAGTAAAGAGAGAACAGAACGCAAACATGTCACAGTTTTATCAGCCAAGCGAAAATGATTTTGTTTTCTCTTCATCCAATCATTGACCAAAACGAGAATAGCAATTGATGCAAATAACACGAGATTCACAAAACTCGTTGACCCATTGACCTGATTGCCTAACGTATCAACAAAACAAAATGACAGAAAAAGGAAATGAAAACGTAGATTTTATTTGGGGTGGGTGGGAATGAGAGGTGTACAATTACAGGCAATTCAATTTAGTCATTTTTTAGCTCTGGGTCAAACCATTGCTTTCAATTTATTTTTTTAAAAATCCTTTTCATTGTACGTAATATCGGCAAGGACCAAAAGACGGGAAAATGGTTTGGTTTGGTTTGGTTTGTTCTACGGCGTATCAAAATCAATGAGTAATTTAATGCCAACAAGATTTTTATTGCTGGTAAGATTTTTTCAAAAAGTATTTCTGGTAATATTTACCAGAGCCGTCAACCTACGACAATGAATTTAAATGAAATAAAACTTAGATTTGAACTTACACATTTGTCAATGCTTCAGTTCGTTTGGTTTGGTTTGTTTTACGGCATATCAACATCAATGGGTTATTTAATTTATACTTATTAATTTTAAGATTTTTATTGCTGGTAATATTTTTCTTTCAAAAATGTATTGCTGGTAATACTATATTGCTGGTAATAATTTTTAGAAAGTATTTCTGGTATTAAAACCTATTTTTATACTTTTCAAAGCTAGGACCCTAAAAGGTGCTACACATTTGGGTCAGGGTGAAGCTGGGAACACCAACAATTTAGTCGTGGTTTTACGCTCCTCAGAAACTCCTGATCAGAGGCCTTGCTGTTGGATGTAGTTTATCGTCTTACCCAGGACGCGGATGTAGTTTATCGTCATACCCAGGACGGAGAAAATGGTTTCAAAATTCGTTAAAGAAACGCAATGAGTGAAAGTGTATTTAAACAGTCTTGCGGATAGAAGAAATGTGGCACAAGGACATTTATTGTGAGAACCTCTTACGCGTTATTAAAGGGAAAAATGCATTTCTAGATACTTTTGTCTCATCTTTTAGTACATATTAGGTAATGGAGGTTATCCTGAATCTACCCATCTTAATGCAATGAAGGGTTACTCTTGTAGTACGTCTCTCTTCTTCTACTTCTTCTTCTTCTTCTTTAATCCTCCTCCCATTAGGACATAGACGATTATGTCTCTCCACAACTTCCTATATCGTGTGATTTTCTTCCTTTGCTAATGATACCCCCGTCCCGCTATCCATTCGGACAAACTCGTCAAGAGAACTCGTCAGGAAAACTTAACTCTCACAAGGCATATTGATGGCAAGAGAGATAGGCGCAAGCAGTGATTCACTTACAGTAGCGTCCAAAACTAAAGGACAAAATTTTAAAACCTAATATTTGTTAGAAATAACAACTGTGAAAAGCTGAAATTTTGACAACTGATAGTCGTTATCATCCATAATATCATACTAAAATTTAAAGATAGAAAAAAAGAATTATAACAATTATTTATTTATTTTTAAAATAGGATCGTTTAAGGGACAAAATTTAAACAGTATGCTATATTCAAATTTTTTGATTTCCTCTAAAGAATAAGTCTTATTTAGTCATTTTAAACGTTGCATCATTAAAAACTTGATTACTCTCTGAGACAAGCTATTGTGAAGCTACACAAGGAAAAGCACACCATTAGAGAGATTTCAGAGAAAGTGGAACGTTCCAAGAGTGTTGTAAGGCAGGTTGTACAAATACTGGCAAAATATGATATTTAGTGCTTTTAAAACCGGCAGACCACGCAAAACTTCGACAAGAGAAGATCGAATAATGCATGTCATTAAAGGACGTTTTTAAGTCTTGCACAGAAATTAAAAAGGGTTATGAATAGTACCTCATGTGTTAATGTGTCAAGACAGACTGTTTGTAGACGACTGCAAGAAATAGGGCTGTTTAATCGAACCCAGGGAAGAAACTACTTGTTACTTCGAAGAATAAGAAGAAGAGATTAGAGTTTGCAAACAGGTATGTAATTTGGATATATGAAAATTGGGCAAAAGTATTTTTTCAGTGATGCAAGTTTAATTTATTTGAAATGATGGAAAAAACAATCTAAAGAGACGTATTGGTGAAAGATTAAGTGCAAAGTGTACTAAGAAAACTGTCAAGTTTATCGTCTTATTTTGGGATGTTTTCTAGCCAGGTACAACGCCTCTTGTCCGGTTACAAACTCGTGTAAACGCGCAGATCTATAAAAACATTGTTCAAGATCATGTTGTGCCATTGTTCAAGATCATGTTGTGCCAATCATACAGAATTCAGGTTTCGATAGGGCTACCTTTACAAGATAATGCCCCATGTCACAAGGCAAAGGTGGTAATGAGTTACCTTAGCGAGCAAGATTTGGAAATTATGGATTGGCCACCGCAAAGTCCTGACTTAAATACAATAGAAAATCTTTGGAAGACCTTAGGGAGTGAAAGTTATGGAAAGAAATCCTACACGGAGGATTTTGTGGGTGAAGCTTCAAGAAGAATGGTCTAAAATTAGTATCGAATTGTCAAGAACTGTTTCGTTCTTGTAGTCGAAGATGTGGATTGAGAGCAAGTGTTTTTTTTTTTTTTTGCCGTTTACATTGAAATTTTGTCCCTTACTTTTTGGACGTTCCAAATTTGAAAATAAATAAATAATTGTTATAATTCTTTTCATCCTTTGCAAATGATTCAAATTTTAGTATGTTATTATAGATGATAACGAACCAGTTGTCAAAATTTCAGCTTTTCACAGTTGTTATTTCTAACAAATATTAGGTTTTAAAATTTTGTCCCTTAGTTTTGGACGCTACTGTAAGTGAATCACACTCTTTATCTCTCTTGCCATCAATATGCCTTGTGAGAGTTAAGTTTTCCAGGCCTTCCTTCCTCGTTATATGTCCAAGGAATTCCAGCTGTTTTTGTTGATTCTGTGTATAAGTGTTCTTTCTGTTGTCATCTTCTTTAAAACTTCCTTGTTGCTTACTCAGTCTGCATATGGAATGCTCAGTGTCCTTCTGTAGATCCACATTACTGTTGCCTCTTTTTTTTCCTCGACTCTAAGGAGATTTTCCAGAGTAATTAATTATTTTTTCTTGGCCACGAATGACAAAGAACCGATGTCAAAAGAGGAAAGCAGAGATTTATCTTAGCTGTAATAGAGTCAAGAAAAAATCAAACATAAATTTTTAATCATTCCACCCCAGACAAGGCAATAAAAACCACTAGAATACAAAGGGTTACTGTGAGAGGAAAAAGGAAAGAAATTCAACAGTGAAATTATGAGATCTTACTGCTGATCTGATACCGGAAACATTCCACCTGCATTAGACAATTGTTGGAATGTTCCAATGTGTGATATACGCTTATGTGATCATTTATCTCTCGATAGATGACTGACGAGTCATATTTTTTCCAGCATTAGGTTGCCATTTCTCTCTATGGTTCAAGGCTATAGAAATCATTCCCAAGGGTCAGTCAATTATTACCATGCGAGATATCGCTTAGGCGATCATTTATCTTTCGATATGACTGACGTTTTTTTCGCAATAGGTTGCCATTTGAACCATTTGCTATCAAGGATATAGATCTGTTCTTCTATTTATCCAAATTGGAAGGCTCACCATTTTTCAATTTTCCTTGAAAGAATTATATGGGACGAACGACAATATTTATTTATTTTAAAATAGATAAGAATCTCGTCGAGGAAAGAAAACTTGCTGTTGAGGGAAGAAATGCGACCGCAGGATATGAATGACTAAAGAGTCAAATTTCGTTCTTCCTGTTCACTTAGCTATATTTAAGAATATCATCACCACTTTTATGGGTATATATATAATTATTATTATAAAGAAAACGAACTCTTAAAAGACCATGCTGATATTTATTTCGTTATGGTCGAGTGATCTCAACTCTTCAGATCGCCTCCACACAAATATAAATTGATAAAATTTAAACAAGAAATTTTAACAAGAAATTTAAATAAGAAACAAAATTCATGTTAACATAATTTTTTTTAGGCCTGGTTTAATTTTAGCAATGTTTATCAGTATATAATCTTTAGCGTTTTTTGACGGTTGGAAAAAGCTGTGAAAAAACTTGTCTAAAAAGAAAGATGCAGAAAAGCACTGGAGTCGATTAAGAATCAAATAATAAATAAAATATTTACAACGTAGAGCCTTTTAAAATAAGACAAAAAAATAAAAAGAAGTAATTCTTCAATTAGATATATTTTATATATATAGAGAGAGAGAGAGAGAGAGAGAGGATCGATTTTATATGGTCCACTTGTAAATCTTTCAGAATGCTTTGTAACCTGGAATCTATATTCTCATTACTTCAACACATATCTCGAACTGTATCTTTTTTGCAAGGCGTAATATTTCCCAGTTCTTTCTTCCACATCTACAGACGAGAGACATTTTCACTTCTTTCTGCTTTTGAAAAGGTCAATGACGTCCTCTAGCATTGTGTTCGCTTTTCTTCTTATCTTCATGTGTGAAACAGTGGCTGAACATCTCTGAGTGAATTGTCTGCTCAAAATGGAATTAGATAAAGGATCTGTTGGTGGGTGTGGTTCAATCGTCAAGTTCTACTTTACGAGATTTCACTGATTTTGACTGGTGGAAAATCGAAAAAAAGAAAAAAGAAAGAGCGGATAAGAATCAAATAATAGAATAAAATATTTATTATATAAAATAAAAACAGTAAATGAAAAGAACGGTACGGATATCCTTTGAACATGCGTATTATGTATCCAAGAATAGGATGTGTATCTTGTTTAACAGTTATACGCCGAGTTCAATTTCCGGTCTAGTCTGTTGTGATAATTTTCGTACTAATGCCATTTAAAAAGACATGGATCTTCTGTGTTCCAAGTATGGCTTACATATTAGTCATGGGTGGCTGCTAATATAGATTACTTTCAATTCAAAACTGCGGATAACACTGGTGCCGAGAAACAAAACACTGAATTGATGGTGCTGACTTCGAAAATGACCTTAGGTTTTCATGGTTAGCTACCGTTTTTCCTGTACTGAAATTGCTCATTTTTGGAAAAAAGATTAAGCTACAATCTTGGTTGATCGCAAAATTTAGTTAATAAAGGTCGTAGAAACCCATCACATTTTCAGCAATTTATATCAACCTCCTAAATTAAACTATTTGTATAAGAAAAAAAGTTTTTTAAGTCAAAAATTTTAAAATAGATGTACCGAAGTTTTCCAATTTATCACCAGAATTCAAATTAACTGATAAACTTTATCAGCAATACACTTTAGTAAACCTGATAAATAAGATGATATCAAAAAATGAAAACCTAAAATCTATTTGATATTCATAAATTTATCCCATCACTTTTATCCCTCCACTATGGAAGGAAACCAAGAACATTGAGAGCATTTTGGTTTCATATTTGAAAAGAAAGTCCAACTAAAAACTTCGCAATTAATGGCACCTATTCTATTGTACATGATAATACTGGAGTATCAAAAGGGATTTAAATAACATTGAACATCACAATCAAGAAAGTGATTTTTTTTTACCATAGTTCATATGTTCACGAAGGTTTTATTTCTGCTGCTAGTTTAGTTCAATCGTGTTATTTTTTAGACTTAATGTCTGATTGTTATTGCAAAAATATTTTTTTTTTTAATAAGAAGACCAATATTTGTTGGTTTAAATACGAATTATGTGATTTCTAAGATTTTATTTTGAAAAATATTTCCATCGTTCAATGTCATATACACAGAAAACAAATGAAAAATATGCTTTTTTTCCAAAAATGAGGCATTTCTGTACACCAAAAACGATAGGTCATTTTCAGAGCCCTCAAATTAGCTAAAAAAGATGTTTGGTGTCGAGACACCATTTCAAATTATTTGTGTGTGTTTGGGTATAATGTAAAGAAAATACATCATTAGATTTTCGATAATTGTATGGTAATTTACAGAAAATAAAGAACGCCAATCCGTAGTTAGTCAAAATATAATTGTTGTGTACGATACACCTAATTTACATAAGTGGAGTACCGACCATATAAATATGGGTTGGTACCGGAAGACGAAAAGAGATTGTAAGAAGAGATCGAATCGAGAGACTCTGCCCGACTGCGATTTAGTCAACCCATTATGCAGGAACAGTCTTCCCAAGAATATACCAAAACTAACTGTAAATATTGTGTACCTTTTCCTTGTTTCAATACATTTTGTTAACGTACATTTTGTGTTGTATTATTATTATTCCATGCTTATCCAAGTTTCAACAATAATGATAAAAATAGCGTGAAATCATAAGGGAATATCTATCTGATTATGAGGAAGGTTGAAAAACGATTGATTAATACGTAACGATTAAAATTATGATGACTAAAAAGAAAAGTAATATATTTGTCATTTTCCTCTAAAAAACAAAGAAACATATTGAATAGATGAGGAGAGAAGTTTAGTGTTTCTGCTAAAAAAGAATATGAAACCAGAAAACAATAATATAAAGTTGGGGAAACTTTTGCTGCACATTACGTCATTTTCTGTGGCCTCATTTCAATATTTCGCGCCGCCTGGATTAATATCGTCTGTTTTCCGTGCTCAAGTAATGATGTGACCCTGGAGACACCATAAATCATTTTCCTATTAAAAGTATCAGTTAGGCGTTATACACCGAAACGCCATCGTAGACAGAAGCTAGATTAGGCCGAACAGAGCAAATTCAAATGTATTGTTTCTTTAATTGACTTGCTTATCTTTCCCAATCATCTGCTTCTGTCGCAGACTTATTATTGGAGGGTTTTTTTTTTGTCGCAATTGCCTGTCACGCCGTCCTTCCCTAAGTCTCTCATGATGGATGTGACCTTGAGCTAGAGTCATCTCTGTCCAATAAATATACTTCACATTTCCAAAGGTCAGTGTCGATTAATACGAAACGTGCAACAAAATTAGAATTGAATTGACGCCTAGTGAGGATCAATCTGACGTCAGTAATCGATGATGCAAATATGCTGACCATATCTTCACCGTGAATTACGTAGAGATGTGGGTACTTATTAGCATGGAAAATGTTATCAGCATACCGAGTTCAAATTCGGACAGAGTCAGTTATGTTCATTTAGCACTAATGACCTTGGAAAAGGCAAGTATCGATTATCGAAATATGGATGAAATAGCAGGACAGACGAAATTCTCTTAACATACACGACTCAGTTAAGGAGATTGTCACCTCTGAATTCAAAACCAACCGAGAGAGCTTTTGGTAATTTAGTAGATATGAAAATGGGTGTTCTCTCCCAGATCGAACTCGTAGTGCAGCGGTCGACTTTGTTATATTCATGTTTGCACAAATGCACTTGTGGAAGGCATGAATCCATCTCTTCTTTTCCCACCTATAGAAAAAAGAGTTCAGTTTAACCTTTCTTTTTTAGAAAGGTTAGACTGTACTCTTTTGCCTTGATGTGACAAGACATGACTCTGAATTCAAAACCAGCCAAAATATAAATAAATAAACGATAGGTCCAGAAGACTATCTTGCACCAGACACACCCACTACTAATGCAGTAAATGGGATGGTACCTGTAGGATCCTAATCGGTGATGGGGATCTTGGTCAAAATAAAACTTGACTGAGTTAAACAAATCTTGTCGGCGTTAGCTTCGTCATCAAATTTCTAAGAAAATGCCCTACATTTGAAACAATCACGCTAATGCTTGATGTGAACAATATCAAACAATCATATTCTCTTTTCCCTTTTTCTTTGTAATCGTTTCGTTCCAAGCAAGGCAATAAAGCCATTAAGACGCAAGGGGTTACTGAGTGTGAGAGAATATGAGAAAAATATTTTCCTCATCCGTAGGGAGATTGTAAAGCATTTACTGCTATATAAAAGGGTGGAACTAGAGGAATTAAATAAGATTGTCTATATTTCTGAGATGAGGTATTATGTACACTATTTAAATTATTCGGACTTTTGTCCTCATCTTTGTTGCCATACTTATTACAAAGTTTTGGCCTTTCAGTATCTGTCTATATTTCTGAGATGAGGTATTATGTACACTATTTACATTATTCGGACTATTGTCCTTATCTTTGTCGCCATATTTATTACAACGTTTCGGCCTTTCAGTATCTGTCTATATTTCTGAGATGAGGTATTATGTACATTATTTATATTATCCGGACTATTTTCCTCATCGTTGTCGCCATATTTATTACAACGATTCGACCGTTGTACGCTCCGGCCTTCTTCAGGTGGTTAGAATGTCGAACTGAACCCTTTATTTTGCTCACTGGTGTAGACTGTTCTAATTCCTCAAGGATACATGGCAGTGTGGATAAAGGCGTTAGTTAGATCCTGTGACAGGACCCAAAAGAGTGTGAGTTCAATACCCGGTTAAGGCAGTGGAGAACGTTCAGAGGGAAATTAACACGAGATAACTGACATCCATTAAATATGGCACGTGGAACTAGAACAGTCTACCCCAGTGTGTGAAATAAAGGGTTCAGTTCGACATTCCAACCACCTGAAGAAGGCTGGAGCGTACAACGCCGAGACGTTGTAATAAATATGGCGACAAAGATGAGAACAATAGTGTGAATAATGAAAATAATATAAGAAAATTGGCCACGAATGAATACGAACGGAGATCAGAAGATGAGGGCAGTGATTGTAGCTTTTAGTTTGTTTTGTTTTGTTTTTTTTATGGCATATCAAAACTTCAATGGGTTATTTAATACCGACAAGATTTTTATTGCTGGTAATAATTTTTTCTTCAAAAATTTTTGGCTGGTAATTTTTTACAAAAACGTATTGCTGTATTAAAACCTGTTTTAACACTTTCATATTGTTTTGACCCTAGTTTGGGGAGTTAACTATTTGCCCATAGCTGGGACCCTAACAGATGCTACCACCCCGCGTCAGGATTGACATGAGAACAACAACAATTAAGATGCGGCTCCCCGCTCCTCAAAGCCTCCTGATCAGAGGCCTTGCTGTTCGATGGAATTTATCGTCTTACACTGGACGGGATATTGTAGCTTGCTTGTTGTCAAGTCAAGAAAAGAAAATATTAAACGTGTTTCTTTTAATCATTTCACCCCTAGCTAGGTAATAAAGACAACTAGAATACAAAGAGTTACTGTAAGTGAAATAAACAAAAAGGACAATAAAAGAACAGATATTAAAAAGACAATATAACGATTGACATTGAATTTAAATCTTTGAAGATCAAAGTTGATTAGAAAGCAAATAATCCGGAAATTATTTCCTCAAGACATAAATGCGAGAGAAGAAACTATTTGCATAGAAGTTACGGTTACATCTAACCAGTTTAACTGTAAAATGATGACACCTTGCTCTTAAATTCATTATGTCTATGTACCAAAGAGGTAAAGTTCATCAAAACAATTACCATGAAAATATTTATAGAAAAGGTACAGGTATGCTACATTAGGGCGGATTGTAAGCGATTGAAGCCAAGATGCCATATCAGGACCAATAACATTACAGATTGTTGAAACTTGACTAATGCATGGAATAATAATACAACACAAAATGTACTTAGAACAAAATGTATTGAAACAAGAAAGTGTACACAATATTTACATATAGTCTTTTGTATATTCCTGGGAAGACCGTTCCTGGAGAATGTGTTGACTGAGTCGCAGTCAGGCAGAGTCTCTGGATTGAATCTCTTGATTCCTCCCCTCTCTGCCCGGTACCAACCATATTTATATGGTCGGTACTCCACTATGCAACACTACCACAACACAGACACTTCTTTGTATTTTATGAAAAATCTCTAAGTACAAAGCAGAATCACCAGACCAGATGTGACCAGATGTAATTTAATGCATAGACGAATGGTAGACTTATAAATGTATGAGGCAGATTCTGGTGGAAAAAAATTATCTAGCGTGATACAGTGAACTATCTCATCTAGCAGCAGATTTATAAATGTATAAAACGACTATGGGCGTACTTGATTTGATTTTTTTAAAACTATGTTCGTTGCAACGAATTTGTTCTCAACCATTTATTACAGATGCACCCTTTTCAGCATATTTAGAGATGTCCTGATCGAAATACAAAATTGTCTAATGAAATGTGTGAATTGTAGAATTGTTGTAAGAACATCAATATTCAAACAATTTAAATCTTCCAGTCTGTCGTTCTAATTCCCAAGAACTGGAAGGAAAAACTTCGCAGCCTTTGGTTAGAAGGAAATACCATTCAGAAAAATCTTCCCCAGAACTGTTACTTTGTGGTTTAAACCGCCGAGCGTTGAGGGTAAGACGATAAAATGCATCCGCGTCCTGTGTAAGACGATAAACTACATCCACTTCCTGGTTAAGACGATAAACTACATCCGCGTCCTGGTTAAGACGATAAACTACATCCGCGTCCTGGGTAAGATGATACAATACATCCGCGTCTTGGGTAAGACGATAAACTACATCCAAGTCCAGAGTAAGACGATAAACTACATCCGCATCTTAGGTAAAACGATCAACTACATCCGCGTCCTGGGTAAAACGATACAATACATCCGCGTCTTGGGTAAGACGATACAATACATCCGCGTCTTGGGTAAGACGATAAACTACATCCGAATCCTGGGTAAGACGATAAACTACATCCACGTCTTGGGTAAGGCGATAAACTACATCCGCGTCCTGTGTATGACGACACAATGCACCCGCGTCCTAGGTAAAAGGATAAACTACACCTGCGTCCTGGTTAATACGATGAACTATATCCGACAGTAAGGCCTTTGATCAGGTTTTGGGAAGCGTAGAACCACCTCTTAATTTCTGATATCCCCATGTCCACCCTGACACCGGGTGGTAGCATCTGTTAGGGTGCCAGCTACGCGCAAATAGTCAACCTCCAAGGGGTCAAAACATTATGAAACTATAAAATTAGGTTTTAATACCAGCAATACGTTTTGGGAAAAATTATTACCAGCAGTAGATTTCTGAAAAAAAATTACTGGCAATACATTTTTGAAAAAAAAAATTACCAGCAATAAAAATCTTAAATAACCCATTGAGGTGTTGATATGCCGTGAAACAAACTAAACCAAACTAAACAAACCGCTGAAGAGATGCTTCTCCGATCCCTACGATCTTAATATCTTTAATGGTCAACCGTTATCTATGTTTTATATACACATAATGTGCACTTCATATTTCCACCTGTTATGCCTATTCAACAGCCCAATTCCGCAACTTCTATCCGATAGGCTCTTGGGCCTTGCATTGGGTCGACAAAAAAAATAAAAAATGGATGAAGTACCTTCTGAGTGAAAAGCCAAAAACTCTCTTCCCAAAATCTAACTAAATATCAAAACACTATTTTTTTTGTGTGAGTGGGGGGGGTAGGAGGGACGAGAAATTTTTAGCATCATTGTTGTACGTTTGGGTATGTAGATTTGTGTATGCGTCTGTGAAATCTTAATAAATATATAAAAGTGAATTTATTTTTAGATAAACACACAGTGACTGAGTGGACTCGATTCGCTTTACCGAAGAGTCTTGCATTATTAGCCGTAATAGTCACTGTTTACAAACTCACATTCCCTCCCCAGAGAGGTTAAACGAAATAAAATTTTCAGGGGCACACACACACACAAATATATATATATATATAAATATATATATATATATATATATATATATATATATATATATATACAGTATCGTCCAAAACTAAGGGACAAAATTTTAAAACCTAATATTTGTTAGAAATAACAAATTTGAAAAGCTGAAATTTTGACAGCTGGTAGTCGTTATCATCCATAATAACATACTAAAATTTGAATCATTTGCAAAGGATAGAAAAAGAATTATAACAATTATTTATTTATTTTCAAATTTGGAACGTCCAAAAGTAAGGGACAAAAATTTAGAAAAACAATGTAAACAGCAAAAAACAATAAAATACATGTACAATCAATATTTAGTAAATGAGCCCTTGCTCTCAATGACAGCTGCACATCTTCGACTACAAGAACGAATCAGTTCTTGACAATCCTCGATACTAATTTTAGACCATTCTTCTTGAAGCTTCACCCACAAATCCTCCGTGTTAGTGGGATTTCTTTCCATAACTTTCACTCCTAAGTTCTTCCAAAGATTTTCTATTGGATTTAAGTCAGGACTTTGCGGTGGCCAATCCATAATTTCAAATCTTGCTCGCTAAGGTAACACATTACCACCTTTGCCTTGTGACATGGGGCATTATCTTGCATAAAGGTAGCCCTATCGAAACCTGAATTCTGTATGATTGGCACAACATGATCTTGAACAATGTTTTTATAGATCTGCGCGTTTACACGAGTTTGTAACCGGACAAGAGGCGTTGTACCTTGGCTAGAAAACATTCCAAATACCATGACACTTCCGCCCGCAAACTTGACAGTTTTCTTAGTACACTTTGCACTTAATCTTTCACCAATACGTCTCTTTAGATTGTTTTTTCCATCATTTCCAAATAAATTAAACTTGCTTTCATCACTGAAAAATACTTTTGCCCAATTTTCGTATGTCCAAATTACATACCTGTTTGCAAACTCTAATCTCTTCTTCTTATTCTTCGAACTAACAAGTGGTTTCTTCCCTGGGGTTAGATTAAACAGCCCTATTTCTTGCAGTCGTCTACAAACAGTCTGTCTTGACACATTAACACATGACGTACTATTCATAACCCTTTTAATTTCTGTGCAAGACTTAAAACGGTCCTTTAATGACATACGCTGCATTATTCGATCTTCTCTTGCCGAAGTTTTGCGGGGTCTGCCGGTTTTAAAAGCACTAACTATTTTGCCAGTATCATTGTAGGACTTAACAACCCTGCCTACAACACTCTTGGAACGTTTCACTTTCTCTGAAATCTCTCTAATGGAGTGCTTTTCCTTGTGTAGCCTCACAATAGCTTGTCTCACAGAGTAATCAAGTTTTTTGCGTTTCGCCATGGTGCCGGCTGATGTAACGTTTACAAATGACTAAATAAGACTTATTCTTTAGAGGGAATCAAAAAATTTGAATATAGCATACTGTTTACATTGTTTTTCTCAATTTTGTCTTTTACTTTTAGAGGATCCTATTTTGAAAATAAAAAAATAATTGTTATAATTCTTTTTCTATCCTTTGCAAATGATTCAAATTTTAGTATGTTATTATGGATGATAATGACTACCAGTTGTCAAAATTTCAGCTTTTCACAGTTGTTATTTCTAACAAATATTAGGTTTTAAAATTGTGTCCCTTAGTTTTGGACGCTATTATATATATATATATATATATATATATATATATATATATATATATATATATATAGATAGATAGATAGATAGATAGATAGATAGATAGATAGATAGATAGATAGATGTAAACTTAAATATTTGTTTATGTGGTTATGTTATGATGTTTGTATTCACATTTGTGTTATATTTAAGATTACATATTAGATGTCTCTATTTGTATCTGAATTATACTTACATATTTGTATTAGGAGGAATATAAGTGTGTATGTCTATTTGTACATATATATATATATATATATATATATTGCCTCCTGTATATTATATATATATATATATATATATATATATATATATATATATATATATATAGAGAGAGAGAGAGAGAGAGGAGGCACGGTGGAGTAATGGATAGCGGCTTGGATTGAGGAATCACAGTCGACTCCATTACATTCACTTACGTGCTAAAAACCCTTGGGAAAGGTATGAATCCTGTTCTTCTCCCTCCAGCTATGGGTAAAATAGCAGGACAGACTGGGTTCTATAGCCTTGGATGGCAACTGGTCTAGGAGAAGGACAACCCTGAATTCAAAACCTGCGGAGGGTCGTTTGGGAACCTTGTGGCACTCAGTGCACCAGGTCTCTGTATTCGTCCCATAAAAAGTGTGGATGGTCCTGCACGAGGCCTTCACCACTATAATCAAATCTCATGTGCCGGTGTTGGGCTGTCGGTTTCCTGGAAACTGATCTGCTTGACCCTCATACGTCGAATATCGACCGGAGAGTCGACTATATATATGTGTGTGTGTGTTCGCGCGCGCACGCGTATGTGTGTATGCATGTGCGTATGTTTTCAATAGTTAAACGGTAGAAAGCGGAACTATATCAGTATGAAGAGAGTTAAGTAAATTGTGTGTTCGAACCATCTTGGCTCATTCTCAAAACTTCGCCGGCTTTAATCCAAACAAGCACTTGTCGTTGCAAATGGCGGCTGGACCGATGCAGATTTTGATGCATATCAATCAGTGTGACCATTACCAGAATATCAAGTATTGCAATTCCTGAGTACATATTGGAGTGGGATTTATTTTACTGAACAAAAAAAATGATAAAAATATTCAATACCCAGTGACAATTAAAAAGATAAATAATATATACTTATTTACTATAAATATTACGAACAAGTGTTGTGTCTAGTGGACAGTTTTACTCACACAATAATTTTATATTGTTCTAATTTTTTTATTTTTACAATTTTTATAAAAGCCAAAGTTATGAAACTGGATTTATACATTCTTTCTAGCGAAATGGCAACAAAACATTGTTTACTAGTGTACTTGGCAATTGTTAGGTCGTCTTAATACAATGAAACACAAGTTTTGAAAAAATGTATTAAGATTCAATAAATCGGAAATCTATATTTCACAACTAAAATAACGGCCAATAAACTGTTTCCTTATTCCGTTCCCTTTATATTTTTAGCAAGTCAATGATATCTACGACTCATTAATTAGTCTTGGCATCATATAAATCACTTTTTGCTCAATATAATTCCCTATTAAAAATCTCATGTTTTATATAAGTGACACGAAATAGAAGAAAAAGAAACATTAGAAACATGGCGACGCTGAGAAAAATTATCTGAAAGATTTGTTTATAATTTTATTCAATAGTTTGTTCCATATTTAATGAGATTGGTGAGACTGATTTTTTTTTTTCAAGAAGTAAATCAATTCTTGGAATCGTTTCAAAGAGACACACGCGTACACCATTTTTGGTTGACAATCCTGCACACAATTAGGCTTTGATCATGGACCTTGTTGAAAAAGCTTGTTTGCCACGGTAAGTGTTTGAGAGCTGCAAAAACTTTCCACAATATTTTTTTACACACAGATGATTTCACCAGAGAAAATTTGGTAGGTGAGAGATTTCAAAAAGATATCTGTATACTAAGTCATTCCATAGTTCTATAAATTTATTTTTAAAATTGTCTGGAACAGCTCCGGGATTAATTTAAAAAACAACGATAAGTATATTGGTTTGAATAATTCATTAGACAAAGAATATAATTAGTTTACGTAGATTCTACGATATTTGGAATCGAATCCTGTGAGAATGTCAACAGCAATAACAATAACGGTCCGAATAATTTATGGAATAATTTACAAATCAACCCTTCGCCCTTGCATGGAGTATTGCTGCCATATATGGTCTGGAGCTCCTTCTGTTTGTCTCAAGGTCCTTGATAAGATCCAGAGACGAATATGCAACGTAATTGGCTCTGATCTGGCATCTCGTCTGCAGTCGTTCTCTCACAGACGTACCGTCGCCTCCCTCTATCTTTTTTATAAATACTTCCATGGTAACTGCTCCGATGGGCTGCTTCCTCTGGTTCCCAGACTTCATGAATTTAAGCGTTCAACTAGACTGACATCTCGCTCTCACACATTCACTGTCGAAACTGTTAAATGTAGCCGTCTCTTCTACTTCAATACCTTCTCGCAACTCTCGCCTGTGGAACTCCCTCCCCATTTCTTGTTTACCTGATAGCTATAATCTCCAACTATTCAAATGTAATGTCAGTCGACGTCTCCAGATGCCCTGATCTATCCCCTATCCTTCTCTTCATCCTTTCCTCTATCACTCCTATTTGCTGTCGCTCCAACTCTCTGTAACCCCTTGAGTGATAGTGGCTTCCCGCCTTGCTTGGGGTGAAATGCTTTAAAAAAAAAGACATTTTCTAGTATTTTTTTAGCATATGGAACGGGTAAGAGCCTCAGGTTTCATGACCTACAATGGTCGAGAAATTGTGTATTTGTTCAAAAGGTTTCCTGGATTTCTGTTTTATTGAAAGAGAAGATGCACCATTGACTTTAAATACGAACAAATAAAGGAGCTGATCAATCATCGAAATAAATATATAAAGATAAGGATAAATAAAAGAGTGGTCATTTTGTAGATAAACATGGGAAAGAGAAAGTGGATATGAAAGACAAAATAAAGTCAATCTATAAATCGTTGATTCGAAAAATTTATGAAACGACCACCCAAACACGAGAGTCTGGTTCATGCTTGATAGGAAATGTGGCAATCCAGCGATACTTTTTAAATATATATATATATATATATATATATTAAAAAGAAGAGAAAAGAGGTGCCGCAAACGTTTTTGGTTGTAATGTGGATTTATTTAGAAAAAAATATTATACTTTGTTTTCCATAATTTTACTACACGCGTTTCTGGTCTCGCGACCGTCTTCAGGTAAAAGCGGAGATTTCCTCATATTATTAAAAATAATTAATTTTTTCCTTATGTTTTTCAATGTTAAATATTCTCGATATGAGACATTTTCTGTTTTTGTGTTAGTAATCCGAATTTCTCTCTTGAATTGGCAATGAAGAGTTCTGCGCGAAGGGTCATAAAACAATTAAGGTTGGTCCAAGAGAAATGATGAATTACTCATCGGCATTTTATCTTTTAATGATTTACTGACCCTTATGTGTTCTTGGATCTGTTTTCCATTTTCGTGTGTATCTGTCAGCATGCGTGTATATATGCGTGCATATATTCCCCCTCCATACATATACTGTCTTACTACGAGGGATTAGTAAACTCATTTGTACATATACACGCATACACACACACATACGCACATACACACCATCCCACCACAAGGAATCTGTCCATACACACACATACGCATATACACACACACACACACATATATATATATATATATATATATATATATATATATATATATATATATATATATATATATATATATATATATATATATATATATATATATATATATATATATATATATATATATATGTGTGTGTATATATATATGTATATATAAGGGTGTAATGGTTAGCAAGCTGGTCTCGTTATGTTAGAACAATTACGACTGAGTAGTGAGTTCGATCCTCACTGGGTGCCCCATACTTTCGGCCTTGTGCCACATCTAAGCTACGCTTGGAAAATCACTATATTTGTGTGTGTGCACGCACCCGCGTGTGTGTATGCACAGCTGGGTCAATAAGTCCGCAGCCTGAGATATGTACCGACGTTTCCAGATAGACATACTAGATGTTTGTTATTAATATTCTTCGCTGGACTAAGTGCATTGACAAGGAAAGACATTATACTTAAAAGTAATATATGTCGCGTTTTTTTTTTATTAGTATGCTACAGAATTACTGATTTATCTGTCTATCTAACGAGCTATTTCTCGATCTGTCGATCTATGTATATTTATGTCTATGTCTATTCGTATCTATCTATCTATCTATCTATGTCTATATATGTATGCCTGTGTGTCTATCTGTCTACATAACTATCTATCTATGTATCCGCATGACATATGTTTGCTTACATATGCATATATATTGCTGAGTGTTCTTTGTTTTTCGTATGTAGGAAGCATAATAACAATTGAGGCTATCTTGGGAATGCACACACGAAGATATGTGCAAATAGGTATAGAGAGGGGGGTTGGGTATTTTGCCTATAAACAACGATAAGCAAACACCTCATATGCGATGATTGCAACATCCTTATAGATATTTGCCATCTCATTAATTGGATATTACTGAATAAGTTGCCAAGTCGTAAACACTGAAAGCGCTATGAGAGTGCTTAGCTTCTATACATACATATATATATATTTATATATATATATATATATATAATTTTTTCCGTAACGTCTGATAAGTTTAATAACATTATCGTTGAACGAAGAAAGAAATTCCCAATATTGATCCATATTTTTTTAAATCGATCTAAGCTTTCGGCTTACATAAGCCATTATTAAATAATATATATATATATATATTCAAAATTATAACATATGCATGTTATAGCATCACTACAAAAATTGCAATTTTGTTTCAACACTACTGGTGTTATCAAGTGATGGTGTTTATTGATGTCGATTATACACATACATTCATATATATATATATATATATATATATATGTATATATATTCAAAATTATAACATATGCTTGTAATAGCATCAATACAAAAATTAATTTTTTTTTTCAACTCTACTGGTATATGGTGTTGATTAAATACATACATATATATATATATATGTATGTGTGCGTGCTCGCGCGCGCTCGTGTGTATTTAGGAAGCAAATTCTCTTCATAATCCTTTCATATTCACGAATATATTTCCGTATATTACAAGTCGTTGTTGACCTCAGTGTACACACGCACAAACACAGACACATATATGTGTGTATGTGCATGTGTGTGTGTGCATGTGTGTTTGTGTGTACTTCGAGGATTATTAATTTGAATATTTTAATATTCTTGTTTGAGTTGTATATGCAATGGCATGTTTATAAGCACAGTGATAATGACGCATATTCACACATACATGCCGTTTTCCGGCAATTATGCCGACTGTTAATTCGAGCATCCGTTGAATTGCACGAACTGTCAAAAAACAAAACCTAAATGTAATCATGTCCTACACTTAATTTGGCAACGAACTCGTACACATGGTTGAGTATAAGTAAAAAAAGATACCATTTAGTTATGGCTGACATAATCGCAAACTAATCACATAGAATCATGAAGTATATGCCGAGAAATGTGTTCCGGGTATCGGAACAATTAAATATGTCATATAAATCATGCAAAAACGCAAAACTCTACAAATATGATGTCGCAAAAATATCTTTTTTAAATTAAGAAGCTGTCTGGGCGAATGAAATGTGCTCAGATTTACATGTGTGATTGAGTCGTTTTTTACGACTTATCAACCCTCTGCAGGCTATTTAAAGACAGAAAGTATTTTTTTAGATTGTAAAATGTTTTTTTTAGAGATAATAATGATTTACTGATACAAGTCATACTAATTAACCCATAGCTGGGGGAGAAGAGTTTTCCAAGAGTATTTGCTCATAAGTAAGTATAACGAAACAAAATTAGAATTAGGCGTTGGCTTCCCGATTAATAATTCAGATCTATTATCAAATCCACCACACGCACATACTGGATTTTCCCAAGCGATCACCCATCTCAGTAATGACCAGGCACGACGTTTTTTTAACTCTGATGATCGTACGGGCACCGTTTTTTTCAAGGCGATATGACCTGCGCCCAGATTTGCAGAAAGGAATCAAGTAATGGTTTCTTTCAAATTCTTTGTCACGATAATACACAATAGAGACATTTATGAAATTATGTGAAAAAATCAAGTTAAATTAAAAAAATCTACTATTTGAAAACACCTATGATGCCAAAACAAACCTATGTGAAAAAAGAAACGCAAAAATAAAATAAAAAATCCGATATGAGAAAATAAGCACTTTTTAAAAGAACTTCAAGAATTTATTGAATATATCGAATATGTGTCAGGTCATCCCATAAGTTCTGTCCAAATTTTAACATTTTGTTTGATTAAAACCCTGCTAACATGGAAGTACCCAAGCATCATTTGAGGCACATAATGCTTTACGAGTTCAAGAAATGAAACTCAGCAGCCGAAGTGGCTAGAAACATTCACTCAGTTTATGGAGAGGAATGTGTGAATGAAAAAACTTGCAGAAGATGGTTTGCAAATTTCAGTGGTGGAAATTTCACCCTTGAAGATGAAGATCGAACTAGACATCCAGTTGAGTTTGATGAAACGCTTCTTGAAGCAGCCCTTGAAGAAAATCCTGCTTTATCAGTTGAGGAATTGGCAGTGGTTCTCAGTTCAAACCATACAACTGTTCGCCGTCATCTTCAACAACTTGGAAAAGTTCCTAAACTTGGAAAATGGGTGCCTCATGAATTGTCTGAAAACAACCTCAAATCCCGAGTTGACATCTGCTCTTCTCTCCATTCTCGCCAACTTGTTTCACCTTTTTTGGATAGACTTGTGACTAGCGACGAAAAATGGATCTTTTATCGAAATGTTAAGCGTTGTAGAGAGTGGCTTGGTAATGGGGAAAGACCCCAGCCACAGCCGAGAAGGGAACTTCATGGGCAAAAGCTTCTTCTTTCAACCTGGTGGGATCGCCAAGGAATAATCCACTTTGAATTCTTACCACCTAATGCAACAATTAATGCTCAAATATACTGTCAGAAATTAGAGCGTTTGAACCAAGCTTTGAGGAAAAAAGACCTGCTCTAGTGAATCGAAAAGAGTTGATGTTTCATCAGGACAATGCGCGACCCCACACAGCAAAAATCAAGTCATAAAAGATCGAAGAACTTGGTTGGGAGAAAATTCCTCATCCACCTTATTCTCCCGATCTTGCTCCTTCAGACTACCATTTGTTTCGTAGCTTACAGAATCATTTGGAAGAAACAGCTTTTGTAACACAGGAAGAGGTTAAAACTGACATTTGTGAGTTCTTCGAATCAAAGCCGAAAGAATTTTACAGTAATGGAATTAGTAAGCTTGTTAATAGATAGAAGGAAGTCATAAATAATCAGGGAAAATACATTGTTGATTGAATCTGTAATTAAATGTAACATTTGGTAACTTGTTTTCTTTATTCAAAATTCGGACAGAACTTATGGGATGACCTGATAGAAGGAAAATTTTGAAATTCTTTATTAAGATACAGAAGTAAATTCTGGTGAACCGAAAATGGGTGACTGTTTAATTCGTTTAAATTGCTCAATATATGTTCCGCTCTAATTAAGTGGGATCACTCTTTCTCTCTCTGCTTCTTTCTTTCTTTCTTTCTTTCTAACATTTTCCTTTCTTTCCTTCTTTTTTCTTTCTTTCCTTTTTCTTCTTTTATCCTTTCTTTTTCTCTTTTTCTTTCTTTCTTTCTTTCTTTCTTTTCTATTTTCTTTTTTCTTTCTTTTTCTTTCTTTCCTTCTTTCATTCATTCTTTCTTTCATTCATTCTTTCTTTCTTTCTTACTGTCTTCTTTCTTTGTTCTATCTTTCCTTTTTTCTCTCTTCTTTCATTCTTTTTTCTCTTTCTTTCTTTTTGAATCTTCTTTCTTTCGTTTTCTTTCTTCTTCTTTCATTATTTTAAACTTCTTTCTTTCTTTCTTTCTTCCTTCTTTCAGCTATCTTTTTTCTTTCTTTCCTTTTTCTTTCTTCTTTCATTCTTTCTTTCTTTCATTTTGTAACGTCTTTCTCTTTTTCTTTCTTTTTTATTTTTCTTCTTTCCTTTCTTTCCTTCTTTCTTTCTTTTTCTTTTTTCTTTCTTTCCTTTTTCTTTCTTTTTTCACTTTCTTTCGTTTTTTATCTTCTTTCTTTTTTATTTCTTTCTTTCATTCTTTCTTTTTCTTCTTTTCTTTTTCTTTCTTCTTTCATTCTTTCTTTTTCCCTCTTTCTTTCCTTTTTATCTTCTTTCTTTATTTCATTCTTTCTTTCTTCTTTCTTTTTTCTTTCTTTCCTTTTTCTTTCCTCTTTCATTTTCTTTTTTCTCTCTTTCTTTCATTTTTAATCTTCTTTCTTTAGTTTTTCTTTCTTTCTTTCTTCTTTCATTCTTTCTTTTTCCCTCTTTCTTTTCTTTTTATCTTCTTTCTTTATTTTCTTTCTTATTCTTTCTTTATTTTTTCTTTCTTTCTTTCATCTTTCTTTCTTCTTTCTTTTTCTCTCTTTTCTTTTTCTTTCTTCCTTCATTCTTTCTTTTTTTCTCTCTTTCTTTCCTTTTTATCTTCTTTCTTTTTTCTTTCTTTATTTCATTCTTTCTTTCGTCTTTCTTTCGTCATTCTTCCTTCCTTTCTTTCTTTCCTTCTTTCTTTCTATGCGTGTGTGTGTTAGTTACAAATATCACAGTATACTTTAATGTAAACTGAATACATCGTTTAAAAAAGGTTTTAGCTAAATTTTTATCGAAAATCTAATATATATGAATTTAACTTTATGAATTAAAATGGCAACATATCATCATTGGCGGCAAATTATCAAAATTTTAAATTTTAAATGGCTTGATGCAACCTTAAATTCTACGCTAACTGTTTCTTCTCCTGCACTTCTCGCTTATGGAACTCTCTCCAGGTTAATAGATTCATTTTTTTTTTTTTGCAATAAATCATTAATTTAATTTTCTTGTTTTTGTCAACTGGAGTTGTACATAAGGTTTGTAAGTGAAGGATCGTCATATAGTTAACAGGCATTTGATTTTTTATAGAAAATGTTAATGTTATTGGGTTTTTTTCTCTGTATTCAGTATTGTTTTTGGTTACATCAGGGAGGAAAATTCTAATATGGTAATCTAGAAGATGGTTTGGAAAACCGTTATTAACAAACGTTTGTTTTACGTTATGAGGTTCTTTTTTTTAAAAAAGCGGACGAGAGGATGAATTCTCGTACGCTTGAATATGGAAACCTTTAATAGCACCTATTTTATATCTGAGAGGAGATTGACTAGTAAAATTAAGACGGCAAGAGGTTTTACTTGTTGATTTTTATATAACAAAGTAGTGAATGTATTACTACTAGACTCCAATGTAGTTTATTTTTTTGATAAGTTCATTAGTAAAGTTGAGAACAGAATTTTTTTTTTTTTTTTTTTTTTTTTGCTTTTTCGTTTTTCTTTTCCGCTGAAATAAAAATACCATCTACATAGATGACATATATTTTTGGCTTAGTAACTTTTTTAAATACCTCGTTTTCTACGTGGGACATATAATAGTCAAAGAAACGTGGACCAAGAAGATTTCTCATACATACTCAACAAGTTTGAGTTTAAAATTTCCCGTTATTTTCGTATAATGGGTCTTCAGTTGTGCAGGCATGCGTTAATTTTTTTGAGAATATTGGGTTTGATGAATGGAGGTGGAATTGAATTATTTTATATACGGAATTGAGGATTATATCAATGGTTTCATCGACAGGGACATATGTAAATACATTATCTACATCAAGTGACGCCAGAATGCCCTGGTTTGGTTTTATGGTTTTAAGGATTTGCGGAAATTCATGAGTTGATTTCATGCTACAATTGGTAGACAGATATGTAGTAATAATATCATTGTAGAAATTTGACAATTGGTATAGAGATTTTGGGATCTGTGAAATAATAAGTCGTAATGGACAACCGGTTTGTGTATTTTAACATTTTCTTATACGTATAATGGATAGTAATCTCTAAAAAATTTTTTTTTGATTTCAAGGGTCCTACATCAGTATTGTTAGATGTTATGAGTTTGGCAACAGAATTTTAGAGTGTCAATGGTGTTTTCACTTAAATTTCTAATTTGAGTTAATAGTAAAATAAAATTCATACTTGATAATGGCTAAAAGTATAGCCGAAAGCGATTGTATATATAAAACATTCGGCTATTTTTTTATAATTTATTTTCTGAAAATAAAGTAAGAAACAAGTACTACAAAAACATTTTTATATAAGGTTATTTAAGTGATTGTCTTCCCAACATCATTTACTTAACAAACTGAAAAAAGGAAAGCGAATCATCTTTTGTTTTTTTGTTTTTTGTAAATAATGTGATTAATATGAATATTACTTTAGTTTGGAATTTATTTATGATATATTTTAAATAAAATAAGGGTATAAATTTAATCGTATTCTTTGAAACATTTTACATTTGTATAGTCATGTCGGCTAGATTTGGAAAGGAGTAATTTAGGAGTTGTTTAATAAGCATTAAATTACGTCGCTTAGAGTCCTCCGTAAATTATCTAGACTTTTCAGTTAATCTTTATGGACATTTCTTGAATTTAATTTTTTAAAAAACTATCAACGATTTTACTTTTGTTTCTAAATACGTGTCACAAAACAAAATCCTTATATTTGTCTTGATAAAGTCCATCAGAGGACAAAACGCGTCGGATATGATAAGTTTCTCTTTTGCCTTTATACATATTGTATTTTAATATCTATAGTTTTAGTTATATCTGAAATGTTACACACAAACACATACACATTTGGAATTCCTTGTATTGACCCAAATTTTGTTTTTATAGCTGAATTAGTTTCAGTGAGAAAATACAAATAAAACGTAAAGTACGTTTTAAATAATGACTTTGTTATTGTCATATTTTCAACAGATAATAGCAGGAATATATACTTCAAACTTTCTCGCAAATGACTGAATTTATATTGTGGTTAATTACTACTACGTAAAAAATAAAATGTGCGAATATGTGTGTTCAGTGATTTAGACAAGCGGATATACCATAATTTTTCTTCCTGAATTCTGGTCGTTTCGCTTCATAAAACCTTAAAAATAAGTTTTAAGAAAAAATAGAAGCTAAATTTCTATTCATGTTCCTTGTTCAAACGCAAGCGTTTGACGAGTCGACTGGAAGGATTTGTCTATGAGTGGTGGCGAAAATTCAGTAGATTAAAAAGAAACTGCTTTTTTTTAGTAAGATCAGATCAGCAGCCCAGAAGACAGGAGACACATAAACATTTTGATTTTTTTTCTTTATTGCCTAAACTTTTGGATATATCGATACAGAGGAAAAAATTCTGGATAAGAAATGTCAAAAAGTTTCCAGACCTCTGGAAAATCCTGTCTAAAGTCTTCGGAAACCTGCAGGGATTTATATCTTACCTGATTTCGGGAAAATACCCTAACCGCTCCATTGTAATAAGAACCTAAATGTACTTATAAAATTTATTTTGAAGAGGATTTTTGGATAAAAAATACTGAAACAATTATACAGAAGATTACACTGCAGTTTGGATCAAAAACGATTTATTACTTCCGCGCATAAATTTGGATTATATCTACGAATAAACAACATTTCAAGGAGAAAAAAATTGATTATTTATTTTGTGTGTATTTAAAATTTTAATTCCACCTGCAAAAAAAATAATATTAATACTACACTATGAATGGAAGACATTAAAAAAAATTATCTTTATGGACTTTTCCTCGTGATTCGAGGATATTCTTCCAGATAACAAAAAAAAGTAGGAATCTTTCAAAACCAAAAATAACGCTACTGGACTTTTTTCTAAAAAATGTGAAATTTATTCTGAATATTTTCTGAGAATTTTAAAGATTATTTTCGAAGCGAATTTATACTGAAAATTTCAGTATGAATGAATTTTATTTGAGAAATAAATGATTTTATTATCTGGTAACTGTTTGATGTTAACTACCATTTCCGAAAGTCAGGAGAAGTGTTTAACAAATAAAACCTGAATATTTTCATCTATCTTTAAAGGAAACAACTTAGAACATTTTCGGAAGACACGTTTAACTGTAGACACATAAATTGATACTGTACTTGTTGTGTTATGTAGCCTCATTGGGGACCAGATTTTCAGTAGAAAAAGTTTAATTTACTTATTTAAAACCAGGAACAGTGTAGAATGTAAAAAATGAAATAAATGCTAAATTTGAAAATTGTGATTTACAAGATAACCAGGAATTCCTACCACAATAGTAAAATTAAATTAACAGAATTATCAAACATTTTACCGCTGGTTGGCTTTTACCAAATTATTAAAATTTATTGAATATCTATAACAAGTGTCAAAATGAATTCAACATTTAGCAATAATTCTCAAATACTCCAAGAACTAAACGATGCGAAATTCATCCCCAGAATGCCAGCATTTATAATTCTTGTATTTCTTATGTTATCTGGTGCCATAGGAAATGGTTTAGTCATTTACGTCTATGGTTGCCACAGGAGGAAAACTACAGTACAGTATTTTGTTACCCTCCTCGCAATATTTGATTTTCTTACTTGTGCTGTTGAAGTGCCGTTATGCTTAATAATTCTATGCCTACCACTTCTTTATCCAAACGAAACACTTTGTAAATTTACCGGATTACTTGGTTATTTCACAACATTGGCTTCGGCCATAACCCTTCTAATTATTTCCGTGGAACGTTACAAAAAAATATGTCATCCGACTATGACAGTTCTGTCTGTAAAGCACTCTCGTTATGTTGCTATAATTATCTCCCTTCTGGCGGCGCTAATTGGAACGCCATCTTTTATTATTTATAAGAAAGTCTCAATAATTATACCAGACACAAATCTGCTGGGTTATGAATGTACACAAGATCCAGAAAATGAATTTAAACCATATTATTGGGGATTTCTATTCAGTATAACCATCATTACCATATTTGCTATGGTGTTACTCTACGGTCTCATATGGAGAAGACTTCGAAGATATTATTTACATGTAAAAACAACACATACCTCCAATGTCAGGATAAACGACATGAATATTTTATGCGAATCAGCTCGTCGAAAAATTATTGAAACAACCAAAATCACTTTTATCGTCACTTTCTTGTTTATTGTAAGTTTTTTGCCGTTGACGATTTATCAAGGTATCTTGAGATTTTTCACCAGCAATTCCATGTCAATTGGTGTGAGAATATTCTATCATATGTCCCTAAATTTATGGGCATTGAATAGTGCACTGAACCCGTTTGTGTACGGATTTTACTGCCAAGACTTCAGAAAAGAACTCAAAAAATTATTTAAACTATAAAAGATTCCCGTAAGTCATTGAAGAACATTTCCAAAGCTCTTTCAATTTCGAAACAGGGAAATGATGTGTGTTTTTATTACTATCAGCTTAAATTTCAATTTTAGAATTTCTTCTCTCGTGTTAAATCTATCTATCTATCTATCTATCTATCTATCTATCTATCTATCTATCTATCTATCTGCAGTAGTCTGTTATTTATTTATCTGTCACTGTTAATTATCTATCTATCTATCTATCACTCTCTGTTAATTATCTATCTCTCTATTGATCGAACGATCTATCAATCTATCACCCTTTGCTAAAATTCTATCTATCTATCTCTCTATCCGCATCAGTCTGTTAATTATTTATTTATTTAACTATAATCCTCTATTAGTTATCTATCTCTCTCGCGATCACCTCTGTTAATTATCTATCTATCGATCGATCTATCGATCTATCACCCTCTGTTAATTACTTATATATCTATCTACCTATCTATCTATCTGAATCAGTCTGTTGGTTATTTATTTATCCATCTATCACCCTTTTTTAATTATCTATCTCTCTATCGATCTATCAATCTATCCACCACCCTCTGTTAATTATCTATCTATCTGCATCAGTCTGTTAATTATTTATCTATCAGCCTCTGTATATATATATATATATATATATATATATATATATATATATATATATATATATATATATATATATCTGCAACAGTTTATTAATTATCTATATCTGTTGCTAGCTAGATCACACTTACTTATAATAGTTTATCGCAACGTGATTCGCAAAATAACTTAGCTCTTTACGAGGAATATATTCCGTGCGATTCAATACAACATAACTTTGAAACGATAGCTGTTTATACATCAAGTGATGCGGATATGGATTCAGCAAGTTTCGTTTAAGTTTTGGAATCCCAACGATAAATATATTCATGATACATTGATATATTTCCTTAACAATTATAATTGATAACTCTTTCTCAAATTATAACCACGATGATCAGGGATACGTTAGATTATTGTATTAATAATAAACATCGCTTTTGTCATTTTATTATTTCATCTCATGTATTTTTTCTTGTTTCTTTTGAAAGGGGTTTTAGTTAATGGATCCGTTTGTTTACCAGTGTATTTAATTACTTTAATGAAAAGTAAAAAAAAGTCCATGATTCCTTTTCGTATATAATGTATCTACGCTGCCATTCCTGATTTATTTAATATTTAACCAACAGTGCATGTTTGTTTTTTTCTGCTAATTGTATTTTACCAACCGTGGTCATATATAAATTGTTTATATGCGTTGCGAATTACATTCATCTTCGTCATGCTTGAGTTGTTTTGTATTTGTTGTGAATACATTTAACCGGCCGTCGTTATTTTGTACGTGGTGTGAATTGTATTTAATCAGTCATCGACGTGCATGAATTATTTTTAATCTGTTACGAACTGAATATTTGGAGAAGAAATACTGAAAACAGGGAAAAATGATTATAAAGACATTTAAACTTAATTGCCGTTTATCGCATTGAAGGCGTTGATCGCTTGTTTTGAACACCTATTGGAAAACTCCACTGACTCCCTGGGTTTAAGCAAGCTGATATCGGCTGAAGTCATTGCTTTTATCGATATACAGCATTGAATGAATGGGTGGTCGTCTTCCAACAGAATTTCCATCATCCTTTTCGAAGGGCCGAATACAGAGACCTGGTGAACTACGTTCTAAAAGGTACTCAAAAGATTCTCCACATGTTTTGGATTCAGAGTTGTCCCTATCCTAGACCAGTTGCCATCCAAGGCTATAGAACCCAGTCTGTCCTGCTATTTACCCATAGCTGGAGCGGGAAGGATTTATACCTTTCCCAAGGGTATTAGCACGTAAATGAATGTAAAGGATTCGACTCGGCCCTCCAATTCCTTAATCCAGCCGCTATCCATTACTCCACTACCATATATATATATATATATATATATATATATATATATATATATTTTGAATTTGTAGGTCTGATGATTTGGATCGTATTTACGATTCCAATGGAATAAATTATGACCATGGAATATTAGTGTTTAAGCCTTTTTATTATATCCTTACTCTGTCCTAGACATTGAGTTCTACCTGGATCCTTCCTCTTTGAAAAAATTTTTTCTGAAAATATACATGTATGGGATTTTTTAGATATATTTTTCATATGTATGTATATTTTCCACTAATATTATCTATATATATATATATATATATATATATATATATATATATATATATATTATTAGAAATCTTATAAGTATAAGAAACTATACTCACTCGGAAAACCTTCAGTGTCTTGATTTGCAAATAAACAATCCAATACCAAAGGGAAAATGTATAAAAAAAGAAAGAACCAAGAACATGTACGTTAGCCGAAAATAATCGTCCTGCATGCAAATCCAAGGCCCAAAGTAAAAACCCGATGCAAGGACGCAAAATAACTAAATAAAGTGCTCAATACAATGAGTAGAGAAGACCTTGAGGGAAGCCAGCCTTCCTTGACGATCCGCTTAGGCGAAACCGTGGTAGTTTTGTCTGGCTCTCTAGGTTTAATTATATATATTTATATATATATATATATATATATATATAGGGCTTGTTATATTCAATTACGGGCAGTAACTTTCATTAGCTTTTACTAGAAGATATCAAGATTATCGACTACAGAGAACAGGAACAACAAAATGAAAAACTGCACCGCTCCACTAGGGTTAAGCATGCTGATATCGGCTGAATTCATTGCTTTTATCGATATACGGCATTGAACGAATGGGCGGTCGTCTTCCAACAGGATTTCCTTCATCTAAAATGACCCACTCAACAGAGGAATTTTCACGATTTTGTCTCAACCGACAAATGGAGTTAATCTGATTTCAATTCTCTGGAATATTTCATCTGTTGAGTAGCCACTCAAATTAAAACTCTTATTTGACTTCCTTACGTCCTGGCTGTCTCGATAGAGATGATATTTGGAAACTTTAAAAATAAAAAAATATTGAAAATGAATAACAGTATTTTATAAATAGAATTTATATGAAAAAACTTTAGTTTTGGTTGGCAAAATCTAGGTTGTGTGCTGTGAAGACATGACGAATGGGAAATTGATGCGAGATTTCACAGATAGCCTTGCAGTATACGGCCATCATAAACATATAATCACGTTTTTTGTGTATTATTGACTAGACGATGCGACACGTCGATCTTAAGTTTCAATGGTAAAAATTTCTTTAAAAGAAGAATCATTTTTTTTCCGATTCTCTCCAAAGTCTTGGATTGACTAAAAAGTTCTTTCTCTCATCCAGTAGAAAACTTACTTAACAGACTGAAAAAAGTAAAGCGTATCATCTATTTTTTGTTTTTTGTTTTTTGTAAATAATGTAATTAATATGAATATTATTTTAGTTTGGAATTAATTTATTTATTATATATTTTAATTTAATCGTTTTCTTTGAAACGTTTTACATTTGTATAGTCATGTCTGTTAGAGTTAGAAAGGAGTAATTTAGGAGTTGTTTAATAAGCATTAAATTACGTCCCTTAGAGTCATCCATAATTTATCTAGACTTTTCAATTAGCCTTTATGAACGTTTTTTGAATTTAATTTTTTTATTAAATATCAGTGTTTTTACTTTCTTTATTTATATTGCTCCAAGTCTCTTCATCTTTGAGGAGATTATCCAGCATTCGCTTCCATATAAAAGGGCAGATATCACGTAACAGTTCAATATTCCACTCTACTCATTTTTTCAGTTTACCTTATTATTTAATCCAGTGTGGCGGGAGGGTAGAATTGACGACAGTGAACGCAACAGACTAGCCCTAAATTTAAAGCCGACTCGCTGTTTTCACTTCCCGCTAGGAAATCTGTTTATATAACAGTCTACCCTATATCTGTGGGTGGCAGTTAAATTTGTCTTTAATGCCATGTCCATTCGGGACTTGGGCGATCATGACTATCTTAGAAAAATGATTGTTCTTTATTATCTGTTAATTGCCAGACATTCATAGGAAAGATGGGAAAGTGGCTTATCTTTGGTTTGGAATTACTTATTTTGCTTCTCTTAAACTTGTTGATCCCAAATCTACGCTGATATTTAACCCATAGCTGAGTGTGAGCAATAGCATAAGCTTAAACAAGGTAGGTGTTTTTTTGTTTTGTTGTTTGTCGGGATAGCTACACTAAGTGTTGGATCTCATTTTCACAAACAAAAAAGATTAAATGAAAGCAACGAATTCGAAGAAAAAAGTTGTATGAATTAATACTGGAAAGGATGTAATTTGTCGTTTCTCTGTATTGCTTCACATTTAGTTTTTGTAGCTGAATTAGTTTCAATGAGAAAACACTTATGAAACGTAAAGTAAAATGTAAATAATGACTTTGTTATTGTTATATTTTAAACAGATAATAACAGGCGTATACACTTTAAGTGCCTCGACAATGTTTGAATTCATATTACGGTTAATTACTTATACGTAGATAATGTAAAGTGTGGATATGTGTGTCGAGGGATTTAGATAAGCGGATATACTATAGTTTTTCTTCCTTGATTCTGGATGTTTCGATCGAGTTCATATTTCGAAACCTTAGCAATTTTAACAACAAATAGAAACTACATTTCTATTAATGTTCCTTGTTCAAACGCAAGCGTCATTGTCAATTTTGGCGAGTCGACTGGAAGGATTTGTCTATGAGTGCTGGCGAAAAATCAGTAGATTAAAAAGAAACTGCTTTTTAAGCGAGATCAGATAAGTAGCCCAGAAATATATAGGCTGACAGGAGACACATAAACATTTTGATTTTTTTTTCTTTATTGCCTAAACTTTTAGATATATCGATACAGAGGAAAAAATTCTGGATAAGAATTTTCAAAAAGTTTGCGGTTCTCTGCAAAATCCAGTCGAAAGTCAAGTCAATTTCTTTCAAAAACTGCAGGGATTTATATTTCGCCTGAGTAATTAAAACCTACAAATAATATATTTATAAAATCTGGATCAAAAACGATTTATTACTTCCGCGCATAAATTTGGATTATATCTACGAATAAACAACATTTCAAGGAGAAAAAACATTTATTTTGTGTGTATTTAAAATTTTAATTTCACCTGCAAAAAAAATAATATTAATACTACACTATGAATGGAAGACATTAAAAAAAAATTTTCTTTATGGACTTTTCTTCGTGATTCGAGGATATTCTTCCAGATAACAAAAAAAAGTAGGAATCTTGCAAAACCAAAAATAACGCTACTGGACTTTTTTTAAAAAATGTGAAATTTATTCTGAATATTTTCTGAGAATTTTAAAGATTATTTTCGAAGCGAATTTATACTGAAAATTTCAGTATGAATGAATTTTACTTGAGAAATAAATGATTTTATTATCTGTTAACTGTTTGATGTTAACTAACATTTCCGAAAGTCAAGAGAAGTGCTTAACAAATAAAACCCGAATATTTTCATCTATCTTTAAAGGAAACTTAGAACATTTTCGGAAGACACGTTTAACTGTGGACACATAAATTGATACTGTACTTGTTGTGTGAGGTAACCTCATTGGGGACCAGATTTTCAGTAGAAAATAACTAAACCTGAATTTAGTTATTTAGAACCAGCAACAGTAAAGAAAATAAAACATGAAATAAATGTCAAATCTGAAAAATTGTGATTTTCAAGATACCAGAAACTCCTACCAAAACTTGGAAAATAAAATTAACAGAATTATCAAACATTTTACCGCTGGTTGGCTTTTACCAGATTATTAAAGTTTATTGAATATCTATAACCAGTGTCAAAAATGAATTCAACATTCATTAATAATTCTCAAATACTTCAAGAACTAAACGATGTGGAATTTGTCTCCAGAATGCCGGCATTTATAATTCTTGTATTTCTTATGTTATCTGGTGCCATAGGAAATGGTTTAGTCATTTATGTCTATGGTTGCCACAGGAGGAAAACTACAGTACAGTATTTTGTTACCCTCCTCGCAATATTTGATTTTCTTAGTTGTGCAGTTGAAGTGCCGTTATGCTTAATAATTCTACGCTTACCACTTCTTTATCCAAACGAAACACTTTGTAAATTTACCGGATTACTTGGTTATTTCACAACATTGGCTTCGGTCATAACCCTTCTAATTATTTCCGTGGAACGTTACAAAAAAATATGTCATCCGACTATGACAGTTCTCTCTATAAAACACTCTCGTTATGTTGCTATAATTATCTCCCTTCTGGCGGCGCTAATTGGAACGCCATCTTTTATTATTTATAAGAAAGTCTCAATAATTATACCAGACACAAATCTGCTGGGCTATGAATGTACACAAGATCCAGAAAATGAATTTAAACCATATTATTGGGGATTTCTATTCATTATAACCATCATTACCATATTGGCCATGCTGTTACTCTACGGTCTCATATGGAGAAGACTTCGAAGATATTATTTACATGTAAAAACAACACACATCTCCAATGTCAGGATAAACGACATGAATATTTTATGCGAATCAGCTCGTCGAAAAATTATTGAAACAACCAAAATCACTTTTATCGTCACTTTCTTGTTTATTGTAAGTTTTTTGCCGTTGACGATTTATCAAGTTGTCTTGAGATTTTTCTCCAGCAATTCCATGTCATTTGGTGAGACAATATTCTATCACGTGTCCCTAAATTTATGGGCATTGAATAGTGCATTGAACCCGTTTGTGTACGGATTTTACAGTCAAAACTTCAGACGAGAACTCGGGAAATTATTTCAAGTACAGAAGAATCCTGTAAGTTATAAAAGAATATTTTCTAAGCTCTTTCAATTTCAAACCCTTTGACAGGGAAATGATGTGTGATTTTATTACTATCAGCTTAAATTTCAATTTTAGAATTTCTTCTTTCGTGTTAAATCTATCTATCTATCTATCTATCTATCTATCTATCTATCTATCTATCTGCAACAGTTTATTAATTATCTATCTCTGTAGCTAGCTAGATCACTCTCACTCATATGAATTTATTGCAACGTGATTCGCAAAATAAATTAGATCTTTACGAGGAATATATTCCGTGCGATTCAATACAACATAACTTTGAAACGATAGCTATTTATACATCAAGTGATGCGGATATGGATTCAGCAAGTTTCGCTTAAGTTTTGAAAGCCCAGCAATGAATATATTCTTGATACATTGATATATTTCCTTAACGATTATAATTGATAACTCTTTCTCAAATTATGACCACACTGATCAGGGACACATGTTTATATTAGATTATTGTATTAATAATAAACATTGTTATTCTCATTATATATATTATATATATATATATATATATATATATATATATATATATATATATATCATCTCATGTATTTTTTCTTGTTTCTTTTGACAGGGGTTTTAGTTAATGGATCCGTTTGTTCACCAGTGTACTCAATTACTTCAATGAAAAGTAAAAATTATCATCTCATTTAATTTTTTCATGTTTTTTAAGCCGTTGTAGTTAATTGCTCCATTTTTTTGTTCTTTTTTTTTTTTCCCCCTTTTCTTTTTTCGCCATGTTGTTTAATTCAATGAAAAGTTAAAATGTCTCATCTCATGTAATTTTTTCATGTATCCTTTGAAAGGGGTTTTAGTTAATGGGTCCGTTTGTTCACTAGGGTATTCAAATTCTTCAATGAAAAGTAAAAAAAAAAAGTACACAATTTTTCTAATGATTTCTTTCGCCTATATTTTATGATATATCTACGCTACCATTCCTGATTTATGTAATATTTAACCAACAGTGCATGTGTGTTTTTTTTTACCGCTAATTGTATTTTACCAGCCGTGGTCATATATAAATTGCTTATATGCGTTGCAAATTACATTCATCTTCGTCATGCTCGAGTTATTTTGTATCTATTCAGCATTGCATTTATCTAATGTTTGTCATGCATGAGTTGATTTGTATTTGTTGTGTATTGCATTTAAGCGGTCTTCGCAATGCATGAGTTATTTTTTATGTGGTGTGAATTGTATTTAACCAGTCATCGACATGCATGAATTGTTTTTGATATGTTACTAACTGCATATTTAATGTCTTTTGATTGGTGTTTATCACATTGAGTGGATTACACAAGGAGATCTCTTGTCTTTAACAATGGGACTCAAACCAACCCCAGATGTCAATTGT